>JAOXNJ010222522.1:0-16473 GCA_028566655.1 Metis holothuriae | reverse complement strand
ATCTTTGTCTATCCTGTCTCCTATCTTGGTCTTTGCTGTTCACACCTTTGTGCCTGTTGGTTGTTGAAGCAAGCTACAGAACTTACTTTCGTACCCTTACCACTAGTTTTATCATCACTTACTTCCCTGTCGGCCGATACCAAAGCAAGGATATTTGTAAAATGGTTTATGGGCATTGATTATTGTGAGATCAAGCATTAATTTCCGCGCATTCCCCCGGAGTGGCGGAACCGGTCTAGCAATAAACGCACGCTCACTGCCTTGAACCCCCAATCATTGGTGCACCACTCGCGTAGATCAGTTCCAACTCCACCACTAGCCAGCCAATCATGAGGAGGGTCAATCTCAGGGAGGTCACAGGGAGCCTCCTGCACCAGAACAAGTTGCATATCAGCTCGTGATGACTCTAGGAACGACTTGTTTTATCAAAATAATGCCAACAATATCCAAAGCAATACGATTTCAACAGCATGCATGGATCGCCCACCAGACACTCGTCGTACATTGAGGAAGTTTGACTCGACCCGAGCCCGATCGCTTGAAACTCTGGCGCGATCCAGCACTAGTTTCGGTTTGTTTACATTCTAGCGGTATCGCATCGCCAAGGCGACGGCGTCGATCCACGTGGCGATGTCGAGCCAGGAGGACTCCTCGTCCAGCGTCGTGCGCCGCCTGAAGATGTTGGCGGGCGGCGACTCGGGCCCGCAGTGCCGCTCCTTCGTCTTCACCTCGGAGGGCCACACGCTGGGCAACGTGTTGCGCCAGGTGCTGCTGTTGAACCCCGACGTGGTGTTCGCGGGCTACAGTGTGCCGCACCCGGCCGAGGACGAGATGGTGCTGCGCGTGCAGACGCGCCAGCTGGGCGCCGAGAACGCGCTGAGGAAGGCGCTGGAGGACGTGTGCGCCATGTGCGACGTCACGCAGAAAACCTTCGTGCAAGAGATGAGCGCTTTCAACGACCTCAAGAAGACCGTTCAAGCCCAATTGTGAAGCATTAACACAGACAGAATTAAGGAAGGGACCCAGATGTGGTCTTGGAAGTGACAAGTGTCATTTTATCTGGTGTCTTGAGATATCATGAATTGAAGGCGGCTTAGTGCTTTGAAGAATGCGATGCATTTTGTTAGCTAAAGGGAGCGAAATTCACACTTGTGTCTTTAATTCGCCGTCCAACTTTACGCTTGCAGGTGCTGAGAGACGCGATCTCACTTCTGGGTCGGTATGAGCTCAGTTGGCCCTCTTTAGCCGCGTTAACAACCAAGTTCACCCACTTCTTTTTCTGACACAGTCTGACAAATGTCTTTGCAGCTCTATCAAAGGTTTGTACCAATGTTGATTACAATTGGAAAATTCCTCACTCGTGACTGATGGCTGTTTAGGAGGCCTGTACATACAACATTGTGTTCCTATGTTTCTACATAATGGAGCAAATTTATCGAATTTATTCTTCTTCTAATGCTAGATACACATACCCTTTTCCTTTAGGGCACGATACGTACACTCGTCGGAGTGCAAAAGTAGGTTTCAGCCACTTGTAAATTGAATGCATGTTACTCGTAGCTACACTAGCTTTGTGTTGGATATCGATGACGACTACTACACTATCCAGAAGAGAAGGTCTGTAGGCAACAAACACTTAGTATACAAGTAATCAGTTGACATGCCATATTCAGTATACATAAAGTCGATATAAGAATATCAGAGACTATCAGTGGTTGTTGAATGTGGTACTTTTTAGTTAGTTCTTGTCACGCAATATCGTTTAGCAACACTTGTGTGATGGTCCAGAAAAGATCTTAGTTGCCTCGTCCACTCTAATAGTCTGATTCACTTACCACGTGTCTAATTGATCACTTGCAGAATAATATTGAGGATGGGCTGCACAAAGTTGGACGGAGCAGTGCTGCTCATCCTTTTGACAACGGCCACGGCATCGGTCCTTATACTGCAACTCTTCACCTTCTTCACTCAGGATTATGGCACCGATTGGACGGTGAGTCTGGCGTCAAATCTGCTGGGTTATGCGGTCATCTTCGTTCCTGGACTCGTTCTCATCAGGTGCGTATACTACTTCTTTTTGTGTTTCAAGCTAAAAATCAAAAGTTTTCACATTCCCAGATACTTTGATGTGAATGGGCTACGAGAGAGCAACTTGAACAGCGTGCACCGCAGCTGTTTGAACAAAATCATCCAGAGCGTGTTCATCGGACACCAGCCAAGTCTGGAGGAGGGTTCTAGCCCATCTCAAACAAGTGTGTCCTCATCAAACAGTATTAGAGCCAGTGCAAGCAGCCGAGAGTTGGCTTTCAAGTTGATCTTCTGCTGCGCCGGTCTCCAAGCCGCCTATCTCACATGGGGCGTCTTGCAGGAGAAGATCATGACGAGGGAGTACAAGGTGGGGTCAGGGGAGCAGACTGACGAGGAGGAAACCGGGAAATTCAAGGATTCGCAGTTCCTGGTGTTTGTCAATCGCATTCTTGCCTTCTTCATCGCCTTCGTCTACTTGCAACTCAGAAGCTCTACTCGAACCACTGGAAAGAGACCGCCCATGTACAAGTACTCGTACTGCTCGCTCTCCAACATCATGAGCAGGTATTTATTGCGCAATTTGTTTCATGTGTATGACATATGAAAGCAATTATTAAATGACACTATTATTCGTTTCCTCGTTTAATTGTTGTAGTTGGTTCCAATACGAGGCGCTGAAGTACGTGACGTTCCCCACACAAGTGTTGGCTAAGGCGTCCAAGATCATCCCCGTGATGCTGATGGGAAAATTGGTGTCGAAGAAGCAATATCACATCTTCGAATATATTGTGGCCATCCTCATTTCCCTGGGCATGATGCTCTTCCTGTTGGGCAACGCTACGCAGAAGGACAATGCTCCAACGACCACTACCATGTCAGGTCTACTCTTGTTGCTCGGCTACTTGATGTCGGACGCCTTCACCTCGAACTGGCAGAAGGACCTCTTCGACACCTACAAGATGACCTCCATGGAGATGATGTGCGGTGTCAACCTGTTCTCGTGTCTACTGACTTTCACGTCTCTCTTCACTCAAGGTGTCTTTGCACCTGCCATCACGTTCATGATCAAGGTAAGAAAAAGTCATATGAAAATCCTTGCCTTTATGAGTTTGTTTATTATATTGTAGTTCCCTGCCTTTGCCCTCGACTGCGTGATTCTCTCGATCTGCTCCGCGGTGGGCCAGCTCTTCATCTTCTACACCATCGAGCAATTCGGTCCAGTGGTATTCACCATTATCATGACCTTAAGACAGGCTTTTGCAATCATTCTCTCTTTCTACATCTACGGCCACACCATCACTGCCATGGGGGTGGTCGGAATTGCCATCGTCTTCTTCGCTCTGGCCGTCAAGATCTTTCTTGGTCAAAGAGTCAAGAGACAAAGCACACCCCAAAGCCAACAGGAACAGAATGTCAAGACCTAAGCAAACAATTGCCTTAGTGAGGGGAAAGCTCCAAGATCAAGAATTCTCTCATCATATCTCTACTTTTCACAGAGTTTTGAATTGTGTGCTCTAGGTGCCTAATTTCCACCCACTACTTGATGACTGATGAGTGCACTGTCTTTTCACCTTGAAAAATGTTGATCTTATGTGTTTCCTGAAGTGACAATGCTATTACCATTATTTACCGAATTTTCAAATTGTTTTTTAGCCAAGCAATTTCTTCTGCTTAAAGTTCATATTTTGCCTCTTGGGCCTGGCTTCAACTCTTGCCAAAGTCTATCTGTTGATTGGTGTTTAATTTGTATGCGTTGTTTCTGCATCTGCTATAGAAAAGCTGAAGTTTCTAATGCTGCATGTGTGCAAAGTGTGTTTAAAAGAAATAGAATCTCTTAATTTTCTTAAAGTTCGCCTTGTGAGTGAAAAGTGGAGCCGCATTTGGCGAAAGCTGCCTATAGTCAGAAGATGTTGGGAGCAATGTGGTGAAGTCACTTCGGTGTAGGAACTTAGTGCCACTTCAATGTGGCATTTGTTCCATGGTTCTAAACCCTTTTAAATCTAACCTAACCTAACACCTCACCAATGGCTTCATCATGGCTTTTTCTAAATTTGGTACCAAAATTGAAGCCATTCCTATATTGAAAAATGTGCAAAAATGGCAAAAAACTTTATTGGCAAAATGTGAACGAATTAGCTACAAAAGTTGATCAATTTGTTACATCACCTATTGAGAGAATAATTTAAGGCTGAAAAAGGGCCACAAGCAAGCGTTTATCACTCGTAGGCCAGCAACCCACGTTGCTATTTGTCCTGAACCAAGGAATCATTCTTGAAATGCTGCTCGAGACAACAGCACAGACAAAACACACTTCCTATTATTGACAAATTGCTAATCTTTCTATCTTTTGCTTTGGCCCCAAAAGAACTCTTTATCGGAATCCTGTGTTCTGATCTCTAATTTCTCGGGTATGGATTAGATCTTCAAGAATAGTATTCTTTGTTCAGAAAGAAACTCAAAAAGGAAGACTAGCTGAATTAGATGGCTTGCGCCTCGGCAGCCACGACCTTTCCGACGAGGATCCTGAGCACGAGACAGAAGACGACGACGGCCACGATTACGTAACACATGAGCTGTCGCTGACTGGCGCCGCCCTTCTTCACGCGCACCAGATTGGACACGCGGCCCAACGAGTTGGACATGAACGCGCCCAACGACTCCGCGTCCTTCAAAAACCCGATTAATGACAACTGAGGAATGGTTAACGGGCTACATTTTTTGTGTACTTGAGAAACGTCGTCAAGCAGTGCGTTGTGCTGTCTGGCCTCGTTCTCCATGTCCAGGGCCACGGAGCGCAGGAACGCCGACTTGGAGGCCAGGCGCGACTCCGAGTCCGTGTTGGCGGACAGCAACAGCTGCTCGCGCGACTCCGAGTCGCCCTCGTCCGACCTGTACCTCGACATCTAACTGCTTTTTTTGATAAATAAACTTAATCAATTACTCATTAATTAGTGTTATCATTATATTTAATTTCTTCTAGAATTCTTTTGGACCGTTTTTTTAGTGAGTGAGTGATGACGTCTGCTTCGTGTTCAGCTGTCTGCGATCGTTCAGACACCCATTTATTTAGCGGAACTTTTGGCCGGTCTGAGTCACGCAACCTCGACAAGTTGCTAAAATGCTGTATGATCTGAGATGAGTAAGGGTGGGCGCGAGTCGGAATTTTTCGACTCGATTCGAGATTTTAAAGAAAATTTATGTAAAATTTGTGTCTGCATCCTTCACATTGGCGGCTCCTTCCCATTCTTTCTTTAAAAACAATCCTGCATTTGTTTTGTGACTTTAATAACAAAACAAAATTTTTGCTCTTTTTTTGATACACTTAGAGTAAAAGAAAACACAAAACGTTAAACAAGCCTTAATTTTTACAAATGAAACATCACTTAGAATTACAGTACCTACACTCCCCAAAATTGTCTTTAGAAACCACCTAGCTCCCTTGCCTTTTTTATCTCCTTAATTGTCTTTTAACGTCAACTATTTGAAACCTAATTTTAGCAGATAAATACTTCATGTCGGTATGCAAAAAGTGAAGCCATTAGTCCAAAGTGCATTGAATCTTCTTGGCCAATCTGGGCTGCAGCCCAGTCACACCGTGTTGCCCCAACAAAAGCGACTCCTGGCGCCCGCCAAATCTCGGCGTGGAACTCGGACGCCAGCAGCAAGTGCCTTCCACCTATTCAAATCAATCAATTAAGTCATTAAGAGCAATTAAAAGAAATTAATTAGGGTAATTAGATCACTTGGGAGTGATAAACAAGTCTGTTTTGCAATCGTCTGAGTCTAGGCTAACACTTGCGCTTCAGCACGTGCATCTGCGGATATTTGCCCTGATGTCCGAGTTGCAAAAAATCATTAATTTGCCATCGAAAAAATTGATTTTTGAAACAACAAATAAAATAGCATGTAGGATTGGAAGCATTCTATAGGTTTTTGGAGGTCACTTATGGCACCTGCAGGCCGAAACATGAATTACGGCTTTTATATTGCTTGTCTACGCATATTAGATCAAAAAGTGGACATGATTGAGATTGGATCTACAGTTTTCGGTCATCCCCATTCTTTGTGGCCTACATATTAGGGATTTGTGGGCCACCGAATGTTTTTTTGGGCAAAAAAAAAAAACTTGTTCTATATTGAAGTATTGTAAAATTGTATTGTGTTTTATCCGCCTTTTTACTGTCGCATTGCAGGACGAGTAATCCCTTCGAGATCAAGTTGGGAGGACCAAACTCGCACAAACAAACAAGCGACTTCGGAAAAGGATCAGCTAGAACGCCTCTGTACACTGAACACGTATTAGACACAAAACATTACATAAAAACGCTTATTTACTTCTACATGATGTATATGCATACTACTACTACATGTCTATGCATGAAGAGAGATAAAAGGAGATATTTTTTCCTCGGAATAACAATGCTTAGAGAACAGTTACATATTAGTAGCTATTATTTTACGTAGCTAAGAGTATACATTTCTAGTAAAGCTCTACATGTATATGTACTACTTCAAACAATGGGGTTAAGGAGCTTGGAGTCAAATTTTGCCAAAGACTTCTTCAATCCTGTTGACAAAGTGCATCGTTTCTGGCATCAAGAAGTTCTTGACTAGAGCAAATCTCAAATTTTGTCTCATCCCTATTAATGCATCTCACACTTCCTTGTTCTCTATGTCTTGTCATAAAACAGCGTTGAAGAAGGAGCACTAAGCAGATGATGCTGGCCAAAAAAGAGGATAAAATGGCAACAAAAAGAAAGGAATAGATCCAATATTGATGATAATTTTCAGATTTTCTGATTTGAGCTCAGATTTTCTTGTTTCTCGACATTTGCAAGTGGTAATGTCCTGAAATTGGCCACTGGGACAGCGTCGAGGTTGACAGACACAACTGCAGCTCTGCTCGTGCCACTCGTGCCAGATGCTGCTGAAGCAGGCTGCCTTCAGTGCTGACCACTGCTCACTGCAGATGCACCTACAATTGCTGGCATGATAAATCTGTTTTTCAGTAATGTCAAGCAAAAAATGCATTTTGTAAAAGTTTTAGAACTTGATCTAAACTATAAATGATATTTAGTGACCTGGTTCCTATGACAATGATGAGGCTTGGTGAGACACCTGCAACGACAAGGGCCACGGTGCTCGGTGACAGTTACTGTAGTGCATAGGACATCATTCTTTTTTGCATAAATAGTATTATTTTTCGTGACATTATTGGTGGAGGAAGAGTAGGTTTCGATGATGGCTTTGATTCGAACTCGATGAATCTTGCGAGGGGAACACATGCAACCCGACTTTGAGAGACAGAGACCTGTTAAAGAATCATTTGATAGAACATATCAAGCAATAATACCTTGGGTGGATGCTCTCAATGGTTATGGAACTGGCTCCCATGCTCCAGGAATCAAGTGCAAGGGACAGCACATTTATCTTGTTGGACTTCATCAGATCCTGGCTCATGACAAGGCCTACAGACTTTACCAGAATCAATTTTTGGATAGGCAAAAGGTAATTTTGGAAAAAATCAAAGGTAAGGTAAATTCAAGAAATTTCAAAATTTTAATTAAGTCAACTGGGAAAAACATGAAACATTCCTTGGGGTCAACCTGAGAATTCTGATGACCCCAACCATGCTGAGGCCACACAGCGCTACATGGATTTCTTCCTGGGCTGGTTTGCTGATCTCATCTTCCTGAATGGAAAATATCTTGCAGGCATGAAAGAAGTGGTGAGAATTCCAGTTTTAAATTTGATCATTTAAATCGAATTTTCAACAAATTTTTGGCCTACATTGAAGGCAAGAGCAAGGAACAAGGCTCCAAAGTCTCCAGCAGGCTCACACCAGCTCACACCTTCACACCAGAGAAGAGTGAAATCATAAAAGGTGTTGATTAGCGACAAATAAGTAAAAAATCAACAAAATTGACGTCCAACAAAAAAACTCAAGTAAATAACATTTTAACAAACATTTTGTTTGAAGGCACAAGCGACTTCTTGGGCATAAACTTCTACGCTGAGCTGCGTAGTACGATTTTAGCATCTGAACCAAGTTACGAGAATGATGTACTTCTAGATGATCGTTGGCTCCCGTAAGAATAGAAGGCTTGAATACGTTGCAAATGAAAAACAATTAATGTTACATTTGAAGCTAAATTACCATTGCATTGTTGGAGCACGACATGTGAAGGCTGGATTTTGACAGCAATGAGATGATTGCAGTGGCACTGCCACGTCTCTCAACAAACAACGATGAGCATCCAATTGGGCCTGCGACATTTGTCTGGCCAGATTCAGCTCGGACACGGCGCACTCCGACCTCGCCGAGGACCACAACAACGAGTTCGGTGTCCTACTAATGACACTTTTTATTAGCATTGTGTTTCAGAGAATGTAAATAAACATTGTGCTCGGATCGAGAGACTTTTCTGGAGTGATCAGGGAGAGAGAGGCAAGTTGTCCATCCCTTTCTCGTTCTGGATCAATGAGGCGAGTAATGTCGGCTTTAGCGGACACATGTGTCACTATCGAGTCTGAGCCAATACATAGAACATATGTACATTATTATGTGAATATGCATTACATTCGAATAGAAAGAGAATCTACTAAAGATCATTCTCTCCGTAATGATTGTACAAAAAGGGACTACTACTATTCCTATAAGAAGATTGATCGAGAAAATAAAAGTACAGTATTGTCTCGATATAACGAACAATTGCCTGCTTAGTGCTTACCGAAGTTTAATGTAGGTAGTACGATCCCAGTATCTGAACCCAGTTACGAGAGTGACAGAGGTGTGGATGTACTTCTAGATGATCGATTGATGCCAACTTTAGTAGATTCTAGTGGTGGATTCGAGCTGCGGCTCGGCTCGCCTCAGCTCGCGAGCTGGCGAGCTGAGGCCGAGCTCGCCAGCTCGCGAGCCAAGTCTCAGCTCGCGAGCTGAGACAAACGAGCCAAATTTGCGAATTTTGCTGAATTGACAAGTGCCGAGACTCGAGTTAGTTAGAAGTCCTTCTTTTCTAATAACAACTTGCTTTTTCAGCAAAAAAAAATCGTTAAACTGAGATTTTGGTCAAATAAAAATTCGTTAAACTGAGTAATTTTACCATATAAGAAATCTGTCAGCAGCAAAAAATTCCTTAAATCGAGGTTATTCGTTAAACTGAGATTCGTTCAATCGAGATTCAACTGTACTACTATTACTACTACAACTACTGCTATTACTAAATTTAATTGCTTCTACCAGTACTGCTACTAACACCACTCTATCACGACCCAAGCCAGCTGGGTTTCTTGCATCACTCCCAACTTGCACAGTTGTAAACAGATCAAATACAAAGTGTAAAAGAAGTACACTTACTTTATCCTGTATGTAATGCAATAAGTGCACTAATGCGATTACGAGCCACAATAAAGAGGAATGGCTTTGCAGGCTGGATGCAAGTGCTTGAATACTCAAGATTTCATTATGCCACCCAATCCGATCACGAATCAGCACAAAACTGCTATGAATGCCTTCTACTACATCAACTTTTTCAATGCCTTCTACTACATCAACTACAGGGTTATGCAGATAAATTGTCGCGTTTTTTATGGTTGCATCATTCCTAATTTACGAGTCGCAATAGAAACTTTTTAAAACAAAGTTTATAGAACGTATACTCATCTTCAAAACTTATTTACTTCGTATTTTCATTGTATCCACTGCTTTACCACTGGAAGAGCAGGAGTCAAGAGCTCCGGAGTTGCCGAGTGCGGTAACACTGCACTGTACTCCACGGCAGAGTTGAGCCAAAGTCTCGAGTCGATCTCGCTATCTAGCCAAGTGTAGTGGCCGCACTCGGTAATTTTGGGGCCTTCGGTTTGATCTCATCCAGTGCTTAAACAGTTGTGTTTTTGAAAATATACATAAAATAACTTCTATAGATGAGGAAAATATTTACATTTTTTGTTACAATAACATATATCATTTATGACAATGATTTTTGAACAATTTCGTGGTAAAAATCGCGACAATTTACCTGCATAACCCTGTATTTCGATGACTGCTAGACACCAAATGTTTTCTTTTAAGGTTTGCCAATGGAATGGGACAGAGCGATTATGGAGTGGTCGTGCAGGAGCCCGCGGCGTCGCAAGTGGCCACAGCAAGTCTGGACACTTTAACGGGGATCCCTTCAAAGGTTAACAGTCAATCCTACATTGTGTTACCAACCTTCAGATACGATCATTCTAACACTCGCTTTGAAATGAGACATTACTTCTTTTGTTATTGAATGCTTACATGAAATGTTCGAGCATGTTGGATAATAGGTAATGATGACAGGGAGAATTGGTCTTAACGACCTTTATTTTGGTACAAATTGGATTGGATGCTCTACAATAAAGTTCTTATTTTGGGGGATATTGTGACTACTACATAAGGTCGTTTTTTAATCTCTTAAATGGACGTACTTAAGCGAAAAGTTGTTTCATTTGGTTGCAGACGTAGTAGTAGTTCGTTGTAGCAGAAATAGTACGAGTAGAAGAAGTCTTGTTGGTTGTTGATGATGGACGAGACAGAGAAGTTTGGTTGGCATCAAGTAAACGTGTTGCCATGCCATATATCCCAATACCTGCTGGCTCTGCCCCATAATAAAGCAGACGAAATGGAATTGAAACACTAATAAAAATAGATAAAAAGAGGATAAGGTAGAAGGAATCCTCGTTAAATGCACTTCCAGATTGATTTAAGGTTCCATTGGGAACCAAGCAAATGTACAATAATGGTACATAATACAAAGAAGTAGTAGTAGTACTAAATTTGTCTGATGCACTTCTCCCCATATGTCGTCAGTTAAGGCAGTTTGACCTTGAACTCACAACAGCCAGTATTCAGGCAGTACTGATCTCAGCACGAACTGTACTTCCTCCGTGCACTTGACTGGAAGACAAATGGTGTTCACACGATTTTGGT
The DNA here is from genome assembly GCA_028566655.1 of Metis holothuriae. NCBI lineage: Eukaryota > Metazoa > Arthropoda > Copepoda > Harpacticoida > Metidae > Metis > Metis holothuriae. The sequence continues at coordinate 5,489 of JAOXNJ010222522.1, read as the reverse complement.
TGCTCACAACTCAATTTAGGCCTCAATGTGTGCTCAGCTTGACCACCCACTTATGTGAAGTGCCTCAAAACGAGCTGCATAATGCCCAATCAATCAATCAATCAATCAATCAAGATTCTCTGATTGCAAGTAGGTAGAGCAGCCAACAGGGTTTGACGCCCACCTCACATTGTGTTCAAGAAGACGAGTTACAGGTACACCCACACTTGGTGCGAAACGAGCCAAGAACTGATTCCAGCTGGCCAATCTCATAAATATTCCCTTGTCAAATCTCCTCTAACTGTACCCACTTAACCACCTATTACTCCAAATATTCATTATATCGAACTTTGATGTTGGATGAGCCACAATATTGGGCACAGTTGTAAATACCTACAGATCCTTTTTCAGAGACCTTTGAATCCTCATTCATCCCAAAAGGACAAATCTCAAATCTTGCACACTTCAAACAACCTCAATCACTACACAATATGTGTATTGCACAGTACATATAAGAACTTTACAGACAGTTTCGTATACTCTAATGGCGTGTGACTAAAATCTGTGTAGGGCCACCGATGGGGCCCAAGGCCCATTACAGCGCCTTCCTAGAACATGAGCCTTTACTTGCTATATTTACTAATAACAATGTATACATAAAGTAAGTACTAATATACGTAGTAGAAAAAGAAGAAGTTTTGTGTATTGTCTTTAGTGCTTAGAGGATTCCTCAAGTGCATGAGGCCCATGGAATAAGGCAGAGGAGCCAACCACACAACAGTTACTACTACTACAACAATATGTATTAATCGTAGGTAACAGTAATAGTATAAGAATCATTAAATAGTGTAAGGAGGATGGTTTGGTTTGGCATTGTTGCGAGTGCTCGTTCACGCACGACCTGCGCCTCCAGTTGCACACGTGCTTCGCTCAGACACGTACCTCAGGTCATTTTCAGAGATAAGTGCTTGCTTTATTGCTCTCATTAGTGTCCTAAATAATAATACTTTAAAAAGTCAATAATAAACTCTTAAAAAAGTGTTTAAAAAGAGCCCCTTTCAATAAAAATTCCCAATTTTTTGGCAGTAAAGGGGGTATTGAGTGCTTCCAAGAAGAGCTGAAGGTGACACGTAACTCCTTTACTTACTACACACAACAAACAGACGGGCAAAAAAGTGTTTAGACAAAAAAGTGTTTAGACAAAAGTCTTCGATTACGAAGATTCCATCTAAAATCTTTTTCCACTAAAGTCCTTCTAATACAGTGGAACAGTGAAGGTTAAGCTTGGCAGTATACACAGTTTGGAGTTGGTCCAATGAATGTGTGACTCATCCATACTTTTTGTGTTTGCCAAGCGAGAGCTTTGAGCACTTACTGGCCATTCCAAGGAGCCCTACAGGATTCACAAAATTTGGCTTGAAACAAGAATTCTTCTATTAAGTGGCACAATTAAGTCATTAAGAAGTTATAATTAGTTTAAATGACCTAATTAATGGGTGATTAGGACCAGTGTCCAGATAATGCGAGGCTTCATTCAAGGCTTCAAGTGCTTCATTCAAGAGATCAAGGTCAAATCACGCTCTTAATATACCAAGTTTAAAGGAGTCCATACATTCTGCTTTCGGCCATTTAAGGTAAGAAATGTAACATTTATTATTGCAGTACATACATAAAAATGCTTCCACCTACTCACTCAATCGACACTTGCCATCGCCCCAATACGCGATTTACGACGCCCCAGGCTCCACAAGGACTCAAATATGTAGTACACACTGCAGCTCTACCTACTACTAAAAACCCTAATATATTATTTTGTTAAAATTTTTTGTACTATTCTTATTTACAAGTACTTCATAGCATGAACTATTAAGAATCTTTAATGGACTTTTGGTACATTGGAGGCGAAGTAATCGACTTAGGAGCCAAGTTTGTAAATTTAACGACTAGATAACTTTGATGGTTCACTACTATTTGTTGTGTTTATTTAAAGCATGTTTTTAGCAAAGTTGGACACACACAGTCGATTGTGGCCTCTCAAGGTCGCCATTAAAACCTTTAAGAATCAACTTAACTGCTCTCTGAAACGATAGTGCACGCTTCATTAGTGATAAAATACGATTGTTTTGCTCTAATGAACTTTTATTATCGTTAAACCCACAAAATGACTTATAGACTACTTTATCATTACAGATGTATTGGACGAGCTCATTACTGGCAATAACAACATTTACGTTGCTGTCAATTGCAAAAGTCTCTGGTGAGTGCAGTTTGGACGCGAGGATAAACACCATTCGATGTTCCTCGATCAACTCTGTTTCCCTATTGAAGAGGAGCATCGAAACAATTTTGAACGAGGCCAAAATAGATCGAATTCTAATCAATTTTTGTCAAATTGAAGACATCGATAGTCAACTAATCAATGCTTCTATAAGGGAATTGATAATAATCAACAGTGAACTGGCCAACTTGTCCATGAGCAGTCTGATCAATCTGGAGTCGAGCCTGAACAAGCTCGACTTAAGCAACAACAGACTGAAGTCCATCCCCGACGTGGTGCTCGCGCTCACCAACTTGGCCAGCGTCGACCTGAGCAGCAACGGCATCCCCGAGTTGCCCCCCGGCTCCGGCTTCAACAACTGGAACGCCCTCATCGAGCTCAACCTCGCATCCAACAAGTAATTATAAGTGCTCGAATTAACGACCTTATTTTAATAAAAAGCTTTTATTTGAGACAAAAATTACTTGATTTCAAACCAATTAGATTGGGCAAAAGATCGTCTCCTCTCTCCTTACTCGAGTTCAACCTGGAGCCGCTCACCGACACATTGGAAAAATTAGATTTAAGTAATAATGGCCTAAAAGCTTTGCCAGACCAACTTGTTCGTCGCCAATTCGCCAGATTACGCGTACTTCAACTGCAAGGGAATCCTTTGACAGGTTGGCATTTATTGATTTTTAAATAAATTTCCAAAATTATTTTACTAAAATTTTTGTCGTTTTAAATTTTCCTTAAAGAACTTCCGTTGGAGGCGTTCAGTGGGATGCAGCAGTTGGAGGTTTTGGATTTGAGTCACAGCAATTTGGCGAATTTGAGGCTTGTTCGAGACACTTTTCCGAATTTGCGTCATTTGGTGATTAACGACTTGCCCATGAGGTGCGACTGCGACATCGGGTGGATCGTGGACATCGTCAACGACGGCGACAACGAGTTGAGCGTCGACACGCCCCTGTGCGCCACGCCCTTCAGGCTCAGGAATCGACGTTTCTCCTCTCTAAACGGTCCAAAATTTCCCACAAAAAAATATCAAAAAATGAACTTTTCTTAAACTTCAATCAAAAATTTTAATAAAAATCAATGAAAGTAAATAATAAAATGCTCAATAATGACTTTAGATGAGGATGTTTGTCCCTCTTCATCCGGACTGGTGCCCCATTTCTACCGCATCTCCCTTAAGGACGAGTATTACTTGCCCCAACTGGACTTCCAGACGCTCAAATTGAAGTCTGTGAAAAACACTTTTTCGTCTTTAAGAGTGACTTGGACAGTTAAAAAGAGTTTTTATACCAACCAAAAGTACGATTGGGCCCTGATATCTCGTGTCATTGGCCAAAGTTATAATGGCAGTGTGTTCTTCAAGACGAAATACGACCTCAATTATCACTTGGCCACCAAAAACAAAGATTGGAGTCCCGAAAACGAGGATTTCGAAGTGAATCTCGACGATTTGGAGCCAGACAACTTCTACGAAATTTGCCTGGCAGCCCTCGATCCCCTGGCCTTCGTTTATTACGTGCACCGAGACAATTGCAGAGAGCGACGAACATCTATTTCTGCGACTACTTCTACGACTTCTTCACTGCAGTCGCAGTTGACTTCTTCGTCTACATTGAAGTCGCTGAACATGACGGCGACCAAGGACAGCATAGTGATGACGTGGGTTCCCAAGGACGACGCGAACTACTTGCGCGTGATCAATTGCCGCGAGTTCGGCAACGAGAGCGCGTCCACGCACCGCGTCTTCGACAACGCCTCCAACGCGTCCAACGGCAGCCACAGCTTCGTGCTGGAGATGCTCGCGGCCAACAAGGCGTATCACGTGTGCATGGAGAGCTTCGGCCTGAAGAAGCACCACAACGAACGCCACTGCCACGAACTCTACACAAAAAAGGAGGAAAGCACCTCAGTGCGCACTGTGGCTGCGGCCACAGTGGTCAGCTCGAGCACCACGGCCTTCTTCGTCATCATCATCTTCTGCTGCTGCTGCCCCAAATCCAGCCAGAAGGACTTGCACAAAGAGGAAAATGAAACAAATGCCGACGAATCCTTGAAGAAAGAGAACAAGGACAAAATGAAACAGTACGATGTCATTTCCTCCACAACAAGCACCTTATCATCGAATAACACTTCGAATAACACTTCGAATAACGATGTGCCCGCGTGGTGGCGTCACACTTGGCTTGGCCCTCTTCCCTCTTATCACTTCGACAAGGAGCTCTACTTGCCGAAGCGACCCGTCACTAAGAAGAGCAATGAAGACAGTAATGATGAGAGCAACGGCGAGGACGAGACGAGGCTCGAGTCCTTGGGCGGGCTCCCCTTGTCGGCCTTGGCCCCGTCGCTGCCGCGGCCGCGCTCCTTCCGCCACACCAACAGCGTCAACATGGCGTTGATGGTGAACAACGGGCGACGCAGATCCAGTCTGTTCGCCACTGTTCCCAATCGAATGGAACTCGAGAGTGCCAACAACAACACGAGATTGAGGAGAGATTCTGTTAAAAGACATACTTGGAGCAACAACAACAATCATAGGGGAGATTTGAGACTCAAATTCAAAATTGACCAGAATAATCCCAATAATAAGAAGGTGAGGTTGGAGGAGATGCAGTTCTAGAACTTCTTTACAATAAATGTAATAACAGGCATTGTTCTCGTAACATTGATTCTTGTCTGCTACTAATGAGAACAAATGTGCACTACATATTGATGACATAAGAAAGGTTTTGTGGGCAATTTACTCGTACTTGCATTTTTCTGTGTTGAGTCAGGATTCTTTTTAGACAACAACTGAGAATTATCTACTAAATATGTTAGTTCTTCTTGTCTAATATCACAATGGATTTGGACCCAGGATGCGGAAGTAAGCATGGTGGCTCTCAAGCTATGACTTGACCCAACCCTAGTGTAGTGGTACGCCTTGCAAAACACACAGTTACCGGGATCCGGAATCCCAACTTACTTCCGTTTACTTCTGGCCACGAACCTGTCGAACACGCGCTCGTTGGCCTACGTGTCCGAGATCGGCTATGTTTAAAAAGCGTCGGGCACGTCGGCACGTCGGCAACGTCGGATGCGTCTAAATGCGTCGGCACGTTGGATGCCCGAGAATTCGGCTATGTCGTGTGTGAGGTTGGCAAGGCTATTGGTTAGAAGCAAAGCCTCTAACCTAACCTTGCCAACCACACAAGACACGCTTCTAATCAAGTTTCTATATAGGTTAGATTAGGTTAGG
>JAOXNJ010222189.1:4725-16489 GCA_028566655.1 Metis holothuriae | reverse complement strand
ATAGGTTTGGAAAAAAAAGCCCAAACTGCGACCTTGAGTTCGTTCTTGCTTCGAACAAGTAAGCTGGCCACTAACAAAAAGTTTCTATAACAAGTAAGTAAGTAAGTAATACTTATATACTAGTAAGTAATGCTTTCAATAGGCATTCTATTTGGCTCCTTGTTGGGGATTGAGGCACATGACTCACATTTTGTGTGCCCAACTGCTCACATATGTAGTGTGTGACCCAAACATTAAGTAAAGACGCAAATAAGCAGTAAAAACGCAATAAAAGCAAGTATGTACATACAGTACTGAATGTAACTATATATACTTTGAAGGGGCGACGACAAGGACAACAAAAGCTGTAGGTTGTGATTGGCGCCAACTTGCTCTAGCTACTCAATTCTCCTTGGCAACTGTTAAAATTTTTTGCCTATTTTTCCAAAAATTTGCCCACTTTTTCTATTTTTGCCACTATGAGAAATGTTGCAAAACCCAGGTGACAAAAATGTGACAAAATGTGTCAGACTTGTCTTGAGTAAAAAGTAGAGGAGTATGTAGAAAACCAGAAAAATAGTGGTAAAAGTAGTAGAAAACTAGCAGTAGCAGTAGCAAAACGAAAATCTGGAGCAGTAACAGTAACAATGTACTAAAGATTGTCAGTAGTAGTAGCACTAGTAGCATTAAAACTAGCAGTAGCAGTAGTAAGCAGTAGCAGTAACAGTAGCAGTAGTAGCAGTAACAGTAGTAGTAGCAGTAGCAGTAGTAGCAGTAACAGTAGTAGTAGTAGCAGTAACAGTAGCAGTAGCAGTAGCAGTAGTAGCAGTAGCAGAAGTAGTTAGCAGTTAGCATTTAACAGCAAGTTGTATTGTAAATGTTTGCTGAGCAGACTTTTGGGCCCATTTGGAGTTTGTGCCTTGTAGTGACTAGTGACCAGACCTGTCTGCTAACGACCAGGATGGATGCCCTGGCCGCGATAAAGCAGGCAGGCATTCCAGACGCCAACCGTCACCAATCTCGCATTCGAACAACAACTAAAAGTCAGAAAAAAAGTCAGAAAAAAAGTCGGAAAAAGTTGGTAAAAAGAAGTTGTTGCTAAAGAAGTTGTTGCTAAAGAAGTTGTTGCTAAAGAAGTCAATAAGGAAAGGCTGGTTTGTTTGGGTCAAAAGACTCAAATTCGATGGAGACAATGGAGTTCATTGGACTAACAATGGACTTATGTTTTGATTAGTGAGTAAGGATTGGTAAAAGTGCATAAACAAGTATATGTAATTTAACTTTTCATTTAATTATTTTTCATTTAATTACTTATTTTTGTTTACTTCTCTTTACTTGTTTGTTTATCTTTATTCAATAATCTTTATCTTTATTTATTTATCTATCTATTTATTTATTTACTTCCTTTTTTCTAATTATTTATTATCCAAGTCTATTATTGTGCAAAAATCCAAAATAGTTTCTAAAATTGGGCCAATAAACAAGATTTTAGGGAGATTCACCTAAAACGAGTGGCTTTTATTGATGATTTTGTACTTTTAGTCGATTTCCCTGGTTTCTTTACGGGCATTCTTTGGTCGTGTCGCGATGCCAGACTTCGACAAGGTTGCGGTCATAAATCGAGGCAACGAAGAAACTCAGCGTGTTTCCCTAGCCAACATTGCAGGCAACATTGCTTGACAACAACAAAAAATATAATCATGCTTCTAAGTTCTATTATTGTTTTCTATACTTTATAATTATATACAATTAATTCTTTTTCAATTACTATTTTATACTTAATATTTATAATAATAATAATTTATTATTGTAAGGCTCTTTTTTTGCTAATTTTACAATAAAAAGTTTTAAAAAAAACTTACTTTAAAGAATATATAATTTGTATTTATTAATGAAATTTTGGGGAAAAAAGCAAAAAAAAAGAGAGAAAAACTAATGCAATTTTGCCTTTTATCAGACTTTCTCTAGGTTATTTTTAGCTTATTACCCGCTTTTCTCTGCTTTTTATCTGTCTTTTTACTAGTACGAGTTTCTTATACAGTATCTCTGGCATATTTAAAGCTACGGTAGTAAATCGTCTTTTGTAGCCACTATGTAGAAATCTTTACAGTGGTCATTGCAGTCGTTGTAGTAGTAGTAGTAGTAATAGTAGTAGTAGTAGTAGTAATAGTAGTAGTAATAGTAGTAGTAGTGGTAGTAGTAGCGATAGTAGTAATAGTAGTAGTAGTAGTAGTAGTAGAAGAAGTAGTAGTAGTAAATGTAGTAGTAGTAGTAGTAGTAGTAATGGCGAATGTAGTAATGGCATTGGATAGGTCATTGTGCAAGTTTTGCTGGTTGACCACATAAAAAAGCAGCCACGGTTGCCTGCTGATCGAAGAAAGAAACCCAAAAAATTCACCATTAAAAGCAAGTACATTGTATACATTGTGTAGGAATAAACGTTTTTTTTTGGCTAGGTAGGGTCAAAGCAAGAATTCCGTTTTTTTTTCTTCCTAGGATCCTAACTTCGAACTGACTGACGTCGATCGTCACTCAGTCAACCTTTCTTTATTCCCCTGTGGAAATTCACCCAATTCCATTATATGTAGTAATATAAGTACATTACTAAAGTAGTACATTGAATGTAGTAATATGTAGTAGTAACTACATTACTAAAGTAGTACATTGAATGTAGTAGTATAGAGTGAAAAATGGCCTGAGGTGACCCATGATTGACTGCAATTGGCTCTGCCACATACTGTAGCCTCGAATTTGGCCCCAAAAAAGGGCAACAATAGCACTTTACTAAATACTTTATTTAATGCTTTATTTACTGGTATTATATACGTAGTACGTTATTATTGTTGTTGTTGTGAGTCCCTTTTTATATTGGGTTTGGAGTCGAAAAAAAGTAGGTTAATCGAGCCCTGCCCACTCTTTGAAACGAATAAACCCTACTCATTATTTGGGTTTATTCCCTGCTTTCTGCCAAATAATGGGTGGACTAAAATTTCTGTTTAGTAGTATTAGAGAAACTCACTAATTAAGAATTAAGGAACTTTTGACCTTAATTAAGGCAATTTTCCCAATTAATTAATTAACCCATTAATGAATAAAAAGAATTACTAGAAAAATCTTCGAAAATAATGTAATTTTCGTGAAATGCACATCAAATTCATCTTTATTATCAGAGTTCATCAATTCATCTTCATTGATTGCTTACTCAACAATCGAACGAAATGGAGCAGAAGCAATAATGAATAATTCAATACATACTTTAGTACAGAGACAACATTACTGCTCTGTACTCTCATTACATGGAGAATTACGAATAATTACAGTATATAAAGTAAACTTTTACAGTTTCATTAATGTCTTTACTATGATAAAGTAATGTGTATTAATGTTAAAAGTGATTGTTATGGACATTGCGTGTCGTCCTCGTCGATTGTGACCGCAATTCGTGAGGGACACATAAATAAAGTCGTCAATCAATCAATCAATCAATCAATATTCCGACTTTTAACCAAAGTTCTATTGTACTACTACTATAAACAGTATTACAGTAGATCTAAATAGAACAATTATTGAATTACTTTATAGTGGATAAGGAAGGAATTGTGGCCAAAGGTCAAAGTGGATTCCCTCTGTTTCTGTCAAAAAAAAGCATCTCAATTCGAAGTTTTGGATTATTTTATAGTAAAATATTATTAAACGTTATAACAAACGTTCACAAAATGTAGGTACAAGTACTAGTTTATAATACAGAATGTGGTAATAATTTAGTAAAATGGAAAGAATTCGTATCATTAAGGACAGTTGTAATGATAAAAGGTCATGTGACTCACTTCAATACTCATGTAATTACAAAACGAGCATTAAACAAGAAATTTTTGATATGGACATAAAACATTAAGCAATTAAACACTACAAATATGTTATTAAGGACAAAAATTACTCTTAATTCTGTTTAACTTTACTACGAGTAAAATAAATGTCTTAAAAAACACACATTTCACCTTCAAAGTCACAAAAATGACAAAAAAAAACAAACAATCTCCCACTCAGTTTAGAGTCTAAAGAAACAACAAATATAACGTAATGTACGTATTTACAATTTTACATGTTAGCAAAACAAAATTTTCAGTGAAAAAAAAACATGTCCCATTTTTTACGACGCAATCTTTAGCACAATTCAGCTTTAATAGCTCTATGTAGTACAACATACTAAAGTTGCTTGAATGCAGCATCCTGCCCCAAAGTTGTTTGTCCCCCTCCATTTGGGCCATCCACACTGACCTTGAACCACTAAACGACTACGTCCAAACGACTACGACTACGTCCAAACGACTACGACTACAATGACTACGACTACAATTGAGACAGACGTGTCTGCTGTTCGTATGGGCAATTTGGGGCAGGCGCCAAGGCCGCGAGGGGCCCGCGGCCATTGCCAATACGGAGTCGTTACTCATCGTAGTCGTTAAAATTGTAGTCGTAGTCGCAGTAGTCGTAGTCGCAGTAGTCGTAGTCGCAGTAGTCGTAGTCGTTGCAAGGCAATGGTTGGTCATTGTGAGAGTGTGCGTCCAGTGATGGATGCACTTTTTATGACGCAGCACCAACGGCCTCCAGACAAAAGTCTACATAAGTAAAAAGTAGTAGTAGATCTTTTTTATACTTCTACTTTGTCTACACGAAACAGGCAATAATGCAATATACTACATGCCTATAATGTTGTTGTTATTATTGTAGACAAAATGTGAGTTTTTGTTGTTGTTGGCCTCGATTTTTGGCGGGAAATGGGCGGAGAACAACAATCGATTGCTCGTTCTGGTTGCCAACTTCGACTACTACTACTACTGTTGCTATTTGTAGCTAGTATTTGCTAGCAAGGTCAAGCTTTATTCACTGAGCTGGGGTCGATGGCCTTGGCCATTGCTTTGTAGATGATTGTAGTAGTAAATACACGTTGTAAAGTTGCTCTCAATTTACACGAAACTGACCATTCCCATTGGACTTTTTAGGGAAGATACAACTGTATTAAAAGAGAGTAGTAGTAGTAGTAGTCGTAGTAGTAGTAGTAGTAGTAGTAGTTGTTGTAGTAGTAGTAGAAGTTCTTGTAGTCCTATTGTTTAGAGAAGAAGTGCATAAAGTGATAAAGGATGTGATTAAAAGGGATGAGAGAGTAAAAAAGGGTGAAAAGGTAATAAAAAAGTACAACCTCGTATGTAAATAAAAAAAAGGTGAAAAGAGTAAAAAAAAGATATAAGATATAAATAGGCATGAAATTAATTGACTTCAAAAATGAGAAAATTCATGTAGGTATTTTCAAGTCCAAATTGCGTCTACGACTAAAAGTCTACTACTAAAAGTCTACGACTAAAATGCGTCTGCAAATCAAAGTCTACGTCTAAAAATGGTTGTTACGTATTTCTTTTGCCTCTACAAGACGCTATGCCCGAATTGTGTCCATTCTTGCGACTTTGACAGCCGCCAATGACGACTAAATAGATCGTCCTGGGGATGGATGACAACAAAGAAGGTCTAGACGAGCCCAGATTAGTCTGCAACATTTTACTAATGTTATGGAGAATAAGAAGAATATATAAAATGTGATTTGAGGGCAAAAAAGAGCGATGGAATGGATGGATGGTGAAAAAAAAAACGGTCGTTTTTTCACTAACTTAATGCCTGGCCTCAGGTCAACCGACTTGTGTACCTACTTGCCAGTTCAGTGACCAGAGAGAGAGAAGTGTAGCACTTACTTTACTACTACTTCTTCTTCTGCTACTACTACTTCTACTGCTACTACTATTACTACTTCCATTACTACTTCTACTACTTTTTTACTACTACTACTACCAACACTACTTCTTCTACTACTACTACTTCTTCTACTACTTCTACTGCTACTACTATTACTTCTGCTACTACTGCTTCTACTTCTACTACTACTTCTGCTACTTGCACTACTACCAACACTACTACTTTTCCTACAGTTTTTACTTCTACTACTTGTCTTTAGTACTTTTATAGTCAGAATTGGCTCAGAAAAGCTGGTTCCAAATACTACAAAGAAGATCTTTATAAATCTCAGGGTTTAAGCAATACTTCATAGTTCATAGTAATAAAGTCTTGCATTGGCAGTGTGCATAATGTTGTATGTAATAAATACTGTTTTACTCTACAATTCCCCTTATGTCAAGGAATGGTACAATGTTTTGCAGTCATAGTTGATAGAGCAAGTAGCAGTTCGTCAACGGTTCATGTAGTAATAATAGTAGTAGAAGAAGTAGTAAAAGTAGTAGTAGTAGTAAGAGAAGTAGTAGTAAAAATAGAAGAAGTAGTAGTAGTACATAAGTGTCGGTTCTCTTTGAGAACAAGTTTGTTGTCAGCGTCGCATGCAAAAGTGGGCCGAATAATGAAACAGCCAGCTGGGGCGATTAGACCCAGAAAAAAACGGACACATCTCACCCAATATCGACTATTTTTATGGAATAAAAATTGAAATTTTTACTATAGGATTTTATGTATTCTCATTGCTTTGTTATTTGTACGTTTTTTGTATAATACTTTACAAATACGTTGTGCAGTAAATTACTCGTAACAAAAAGTGTATATCTAAATAGGGAGGAAAGGTTTTTAATGCTGCATGTAACGAAAGTGGAATAAATTTCAAGTGAAATTTGAGCAATTAATCAAAAAAGCACCAAAAAAGGAAAAATATCCCCTATAACTTATACTTATAGAAACCTCTTCTTTCTTTTGTTCTCTCTCCTTTTTTATGACAAGATGTGTGTGATGCGTCAAACTCATTTTCTGCCACCCCTGATGGCCGCGAGATGAGAAGTGAGCAATTTCTACTCTTTTGTCATTTGTGAAGTGTCTTCTTAATTCTGCAAGTGTCAGTGACACCTGAGTCAGAATTAATTCAATTTTCCCTTAATATCTCATTATTCTCCTCTTTTCAAACACTTTTTATTAATAATTCCCTTTCTCCATCCTTTGTTATGGCCCGACCCCCTGCGGATGCTGGAGTCACCCCTCATTAAGTGGGAACCGGGATTCAGGGGTGACAGAAAGTCGAGGAGAAAGAACCGCTCTTACTATAATAGTAAAAAGTCATTCTACTACACTCCTTATTATTTGAAATTACTTGTATTATGTAATGTAAGGTGAAAGCTTGCTTTTTTGACATAATTACACTATATATGAATGACACTTTTAAGGTATTTGTAAGACCATAATTATAAGCTTAATTCCCACCTAAATTGCCCAAAATTCCTCCTTTTTTTTTACTCAAAAAGGTACTAAAGTCACTTTTTTGAATAAAAAAGTTGCTCATCTCTAATTAAAGGTGCATTCAAGTACTCTAAGTATTGTCTCCGAAATCCGTCTGAACCTCGTCTAAATTCTCAGGCCACTCAAATTTGTGTGTGTATATGCACAATAAGAAATGAGTCTGAGCAAGTCAAGGCTGCACTTGGGTTGTAAACTTTGGCCATAAATAACGAGACAGAGGAGATGAGGCTGCAAGCCCAATTTTGCATGCAGTAAAAATTTGTACATACATAAAAAAGACCCCAAAAAGAGCCCAAAAAAGAGCCAAAAAAGCCAAAAAAGTGTGTGTTTTTTAGATGTAGCTTAGAATAGTATATTAAGATAGACAAGACAAAGATGAATGACGGCCATTTTGCTGCAGTCTTTTACTGCAGCTATTAAGGCCATTATAACGTGCATAAGAATTGCGTCTACCTACCAGACCACTTTTACTGCCCAATGTCTAAGGAATACGAAAAGATTAGGTATACTTAAAGTAAGGTGGGGTCAAACCTTATTGAGAGTGCAATTGGGGTATTTGAGTCATTATTTATTGCACTACTAGCTACTTATTGCTGCACTTTAGAACTACTACTACTATTCTACTACTACTACTACTACTATTATAAAAGTAGTTCTTAAATAACTGCACTATATAAAAAGTCAAAATTTTATAAATGCTTATAATTATTGTAAATAAGTTCCAAATAAATTTTGAATGTCCACAAATATCTCTTACGCAATTGTGTACACAAATTCTCATTTTAAGTTCATACATACCAATTCTCAATACCAACATTAATGTAGGTACAATATAAAGTGCATTTGTATACTAAAAATGGAGTACACAATACATATCAATGTCTACATTGAATAAATAGTTACTACAACGATTCTTTAGCAGTATTAATAAAAGTTCTTTAATAAGAAGTAAGTAATGTGTTTTATATAGTGCAGTAGTTGCATTGTGCAGACAACAAAGGTTGGCAAGCAAATATTTCGGTTGATAGAAGCGACTCTGAAGACATGCAATGCGTCTACAAAGTGCAGCTAATCCTGTCGAGACGGTTGGCCAAAAAAAAAACGAATTCGGCCCAGTTCAAGTTATGTAGACGTTTGTTGTCGATGAAAGATTCCAGAAAAGAAGCAATCTGTCTACTCGAATGTCTACAAATCTTTTTTGTACCTACATACCTAGTTCCTTATAGGCACAACAATACATGAAGAAATGACTTTTTGATAATCATAGTTAAAAGTTGGGGTAAAATGTCATTTGGAATTGAGCAATTTTTGGATAAATATTGTGTAATTTTTTTATTATATTTATAATTAACTATCATTTTTGATATTTTCAACTACCTTAACTATCAAATGCTCTTGGAGTCTGACCTTCTTCACTGTCAAAGGAGAATCAATTTTTGGATAAATTTTCTAAACAAAATTATAATTTTTGATTAGGATAATTACTATCAATTAAGGGTGATTAAAATTGAGGCCTTCTTTTTTTTTCATGTTTTTTTTTCTGTCTTGGGTCAAAGCTGTAATTTGGCCTTGAGACGAATGGTTTTGCTTGCTCAGTTGCAGCTGCTCTGTTTGTCTAGACACGACAAACAAAGAATCAATCAGACTGGCACACTATTACATAAGTTCGGATCCATTGTGAAGCTTTATAAAAACGGATAAAATTGCTTTGTGTACCTACAATGTTTTGTTTCCAATGTTTGGATCTGTTGGCAGTTCACTCTATGTCTGTCCAGGAAGCTGTAATGCCATGCCGGCCTAACTTTGGCCTGAAACAGGGTCATTCAGCTAAATTGTCCGCGGAAATGGGTCTGAAAATCGCGTCTCTTCTGTTTTTTCTGAGAGAAAATTGAAATTTTGAAGGAACCCAAAAAATGGCTTAGGCTCTTAAGATAGAATGATTTAATAAAGGATATGCATGTATGGAGAAATTGCAATAATTGCTGAAAACAGACAATATTTTATTTTACCAAAAAAGTATATATTTTTTAAGAGCTATAAATTTTTCTTCTAAAGTCACACAGTTACCCATCAACACCTGAAGAAAAAAGAGAGCCTTCGATTATGTTAGTGCCCAAATCAAAAACGAAAATGAAAATGAAATGAAAAAAAAGCCCCAAAGTCATAACATTAAAGTCATTAAGTCCAAAGAATGAGACAAAATATGGGAAACACCCTGTAAAACTGCATTTCCTGCAGTCCCTGGGCAAGGGCACTGCATGCATCTATTCTGGCCTCAGCAACCGAAGCCAACTTTTTTCCCACTCAACGTTATTATTCTCCATTCCCTATTACTATGTAAGCTTATTTTATGTGAAAAGTAGTGCATTTCGTGTTTGGAAATGCGTTTTGGAGGCCAAAAATGCTTTTTTTTCGGTCACAAAAGCAGTACAAGTAGTTGTTCCCAATATAGAACGGATCCCATGCGTGACGCAACCACAATACAATAGCAAGTACACACTATCAATGGATCCACTGAAGTTGTAAAGATAAATAGCAGTTCTTTTACAGAATGTGAGCAGTACACAAAAAGATTTTAGTACCAAAGTACTATGTAGTGGGTAAACAAGGAATAGTGCATTTTAGTCGTTGAAATGGACGTTTATTCTGAGGAATAGATAGATTTTGGTGCATTCGATGCACACTTGGCAACCAACAGCTGTCGTGGCATTCAGGCACAATAGAGCTTTACATAAACATTAGTATGTAGATAGTGTCTATACAAACGTAGTAGTAGTTGTTGTAGCAGAAGTAATAGTAGTAGCAGCAGAAGTAGTAAGAAATAGTAGTGGTTTTAGTAGTGGTAGTAGAAGTAGTAAGAAATAGTAGTAGTTTTAGTAGTGGTAGTAAGCAGTAGTAGTATTAGAAGTAGTAGTAGTAGTAGCAGCAGAAGTAGTAGTAGTAGTAGAAGTAGTAGTAGTTTTAGTTGTAGTAGTAGTAGCAGTGGTAGTAAGAAATAGTAGTAGTTTTAGTAATGGTAGTAAGAAGTAGTAATAGTTTTAGTAGTAGTAGTAGTAAGCAGTAGTAGTATTTGAAGTAGTAGTAGTAGCAGCAGAAGTAGTAGTAGGTATAGTAGAAGTAGTAAGAAATAGTAGTAGTTTTAGTAGTGGTAGTAAGAAGTAGTAATAGTTTAAGTAGTAGTAGTAGTAGTAAGCAGTAGTAGTATTAGAAGCAGTAGTAGTAATACCAATAGTAGTAGCAGTAGTAAAGTGCACATTGGCCTTGATAAAAAAGGGCCTTAAGGTACCTCCTGCAACCTCCTGAAAAAAGCGACCTGAGCAGGTGCTCGGCCCTCTCAATGAATCCAGTCTGCTGTGTAGTCTAGTCTGAATGCACTAATAACGATTATAGATACGAAATAAATGGATTTTGTTTATCATGTTGTAGACCAAAAATGAACACTAAGCTGTCAATACTCTATAATGGTAATAATCAATGGGAATTGTCCAAAATGAAGTTTGTCTACTAATCGAGTAGAACAAAGGACTTGGACTAGACAATTATAATGTAGTAGTAGTCGTTGTTAAAGTAGTCGTAGTCATTTGAGCCGTAGTCATTTAGAGCAGTAGTCGCTAAAAGTCTTAGTCGTAGTCGCTAAAAGTCTTAGTCTAAAGTCAATGTCTACTGTACTAGAAGTCTCCTAATTGTGACTTGGAGCCGCCCTAATAAGATGTCTGCCTCTCCATCGATCGACCGTTAGTAAAAGTCGCAGCCTCAAAACTTCTTCTTCTTCCTTCATTTTATATCTTTAGACTCAGACTCAGATGAGGAAAACCGGTCGGCCGAATAAAGAAAAAGCACGCAAAATGCACAAAATTGTCACAAAATTTTAAGTACGTAGGTATTTTAACTGACTGTAAGTAAAAAAAAACTTCGATATTGGGCCAAGATTTCGTGTTTTATTTGGTCCACCAATCCCTACTGTCTTAATGGCTTTTTTTAGGGGCAGAAAAGCAATGGTGCGTGAAGCTAGACGGTCAAAACCCTGTATAACCGGTTATACTATAGTGCTTAGATTAATCCCGAAAAAAAGAGCCAAAAAATGGAACAATAAAATCATGAATGAATAAAATGAAATGATGAATAAAACGTTTTGTATATTTTATTTGTATATAAAATGTTAAAAAAAATCTATTTAAAAAAGGCACTTTTTATTTAGTAAAAAACAATAATATTTATTTATTTATAGTTAATATAGTTATTTATTTATGAAATGCTAAAGTGGAATGCAGACAAGTCTGGCTGGCCCTGTTTGGCTGGCTTTTTTTCAGACGAGAAGTAGACAACAACAACAAACGTTTTGCCCGGCAACAAGCAACATTCCTGCACTAAATATTTAACGGTCCTATAACATTATACTATTATGACTACTATAGTTATATAATCGTTTAGTGTGTGACTTTGTTTGGCTGATGCTGAGTCTAGACAAACAACAATGGCTTTTGTCTACATTATTGGCTTTTTT
>JAOXNJ010222078.1:0-16495 GCA_028566655.1 Metis holothuriae | reverse complement strand
CTATAACTATATATAAAGCTGAAAGTGTGTGTGTGTGTGTGTGTGTGTGTGCGTGTTTGTTCATACATAAGACTACATAAGACTACACGAATTTTTTATTTCTCTCGCCAAATTTTTTTTTGGCGGGAATTTTTTTCGCCAAGTCATTTTTGCGTAGTTGTAGTAATAGTAGATGTAGTAGTAGAAGTAGAAGTAGTCCCAGTCGCAGTAGAAGTAGTCGTAGAAGAGTAGTAGTAGGAGGAGTAGTAGTAGGAGGAAGAGTAGAAGTAGTAGTGTGGTAGTAGGAGGAGGAGTCGCAGTAGCAGTTGACGTAGTAGTAGTAGAAGAAGGAGTAAATGTAGTAGTAGAAGTACATTGAAGGAAGAATAGAAGTACAGTATTTGTAGTGTTAGAAGTAGTAATACTGTAGCAGTAGTGGAAGGACGAGTAGAAGTAGTGGTAAAAGTGGTAGCAGTAGAAGGAGTAGGTCGGGTCGCATAGTGAACCCTCTCCAGCTAGTAAAGGATAATTGGCCAAATTAATAATTATTGAATTATTACTGACTATCGAAAAGCCCTCGAAATTCTTGATTTTTAATTTCGGTTCTAATGAACGCATTATATCTGGAACAATGATTAATGATGAAGCAATATATAGGTTTATGTCGGAAATGCCTTTAATGAAACCTAAAATGACAGCAAAGCCTCAATATAAGCGAGCTCGAAAATAAGAGATTGAGTGGTGACGAAATATGTACAAAATGATAGGCTGAAAATTGAAAATGAAATTGAAAGAACTGCCATAAATGCTTTAATATTATTTAAAAAGATGGAGAGTTAGTTAATGACTCATAATGCAAGCAATTTGTGGAAAATTGGGCTTTCTCGACCACACATTGATGCAATTGCCACGAAAAATGAACATCGTGATGACACAACGAGGTTCTGCAACGACTACAATAAGGACTTTGGGATTTGAGATTTTGAGGTCGAGTCTAAATCTGAGATCGTTGCAGAGAGGATCATTGCAAGTTAAGATGGAGGGTTGCTGTGGCCATACTCTGAAGATAGGGGGCGGATTGCTCAACTTCATTCTTGCTGTCACCTAAATACTTCATTTGAACCACGATTTTAATGGTTTTTTAAATAAATGATGAACATTTGTTAACAGAAAATGCTTCTGTTTTTAATTAGATCTTCGGATTACTCTCCTTGGGACTCGGAATCTTCCTCTTCTTCGTCTACCTCGATGGCAACAGCGCCCTTCAGTGGAGCCTCTTATTTGACGGGTAGAAAAATTTACGTATTTTTACTGAGCAAATTTTCTTCATTTCAGACAATTTTATAGAGTTATCTCTATCTTTACTATAATTTTTAATTTTTTTCAGCAATCCTTTCTTCTCCCCCACCGGGCTTTGGGCCGTGACAGCGACCTTGTCTGTCGCAGCTTTGCTAATCATTCTGGGCGGCCTCGGATGCTGCAGCGTTCTCACTGTTGGACCAATCATTAATGAATTTTTTGTTAAAATAAAAATTTCAAATCAAATTGATCTATTCAATACTTTCTATATTGATTAAAGGAGAATAAGTGTCTTTCCTACACCTCTGGCATTCTGGGCTTCGTGTTCGGCGCCCTCGTGATCGTGTTGGCCATCACCGTGGCCCTGGTCATGCCCTTCGCCGTGAAGAGCGGCCTCCAGAGCTCCATCAAGCAGTACACCGTCGACGACAGCAACGTGACACAGTACCCGCAGGCCGAGTACCCGGTCAGCAAGTACAGCAGCAACTACGTGTCCAAAGACAACTCGGGGCTGCAGACCGTCATTGCGACGCAGGACCAAGAGGTTTCGAGGCTCTGGGACGAACTGCAAATAGAGGTGCGTTAGCTAGTGCTGTTCTAGCAAATTAGATGTTATTTAGAAAGATTCCATTATAAATATGAATTGATCAATACAGAACAAGTGTTGTGGAGTGGAAGACTTTAGCGACTGGCAGGCGACCAAGGCCTTCCCCGATTCCCAGGGCAATGTGGTGCCAAAATCGTGCTGCTCGAGGGCCTCAGATGTCAATTTGTGCCTGAAGAACCCTGAACAAAACCTGCAATTTGTGGGGACTGGTTGCGCTGAGAAGGTGGTGAAAAAGCTTCAACCCGTCAATTGGGCTCTGTCCAGTCTGGCTGTGCTCATGGTGAGTTCCTAAAAAGTGAAAACAATTTGTAATGAATCATTTCTTCATTGATGACCTCGTTTGTTGCAGGTGGTGTATCTGCTTCTGATGTGCATTTTTGGCCAGTGCATCAAATCCTCTTCGAAGAGTGCCGCCTCCAGGGGATACGAGACCATCGAGAATGGCGACTAAAAGCATCACACGCAATATGAACCTTGGTTTCATAGCAGTTTTGCTTTAAAACAGTCTTTAGTTTCATCTACATATAATGGAAACTTAATAGGTTTCTTTGGATTTCTAAATATCTAAAATTGTTCACTTTAAATGTCTGCATTTATGTTCGTGAGACATAATATGACTCATTGATTACACCTTGCACGAGACCTTAAACCTTCATACAAGGTATCTTGAACATCTTAATGCAATGCAATGTATTGCTTCATCGTGAAAGTGAGGGTAACCCTCTTTTCCTTCTTGCTGAGTTCTGGATGATTCGAATAATGTTGTTGTTAACAGCAGGAAGACTTTGGCCGAGTCTGACGGCCGTCTCGAGCTTCTGTACCAAGCCAACTGCCAGGCCTCCATGCACGAGATGAGTGACTCGAGCATGATGGGGCGACGAGGTTCGGCCTACACGGCCAACGCGGTGAATGTAGTCGGACATGTTAAGAGGAAAGTCCACGTTGACCACGTGAAACACTTGGCTCGTGTCGATCCCTCGGGAAAGTAAGTCAGTGCTACACAGAACTTGCACTTCGCCCTCAAGGAATGCTCCTAGTTGGTCGCGACGCTCCACCAGCGTCAACCTGGGACGGAAAAAAAAGAGAAAAAATTCACATTTGTTAAATCCGTCCATTAAAGGACATTTAGCAAGAAAGAAAGCGAAAGTTATATTAAATGGTATTACCCCGAGTGGAACCTGGCCACATTGACACCCTTGGACCTGAGAAACTTGAACGCTGCATCGGCGCTGTCGGTGGTGTTAGCAAACACTAAAATGCCTTTGTTCTTGTTCAAGTCCTTCTCAATAGCGTCCATCATTAGAAAGTGTTTACTGCCCGGACTAGCTCGAATGAATTCTTGCCGCACATGGGGCAACACGTGATGCAACAATGGAGTCGTGATCTTCTCTAGGTTCTCCAGGTCCACGGTATCCTTCAGGATTGCCTCAAGGCTGGTCGGCATCGTGGCTCCCACCAGCGTAAGTTGGCATGCCCGTAACACATGCTAAGACATGAAACATACATGAGATGAAATGACAACTTTTGCTTGGTGTCCCTTAAAAAAAGGAGTTATTACGTTTTTGTTGATGTTTCTGATAAGATCTGTAGTGTCTTGGTTGAAGGTGTCATCTAGAAGCGTGTCTGCCTCATCCAATACCAAGTGCTGAATATGTCGACTGCTTAGACATTCGTTATGAAACATCTTGTTCAAGGCGCCAAAAGAGCCAATCACGAGATCCACCACTTCGCAGCTGCCAGAAGCAATCTTATGACTCAGCGAATTGCCAAGGTGCAGTCTTACGGTTACGTCTAGAAGAAAAGTTGCAAGATTGATCACACTTTAAAAGACTCAGAACTGCCATTATTTGAGAAATCATTATGTATCACCTAGAGGTTGGCAAAGCAGTTTTGCCACCTGGGCAATTTGCATGGCTAATTCGCGCCCCGGTGTTGCGACGACGCCCAAGGGAGCGTTAAACAATCGCTCCTTTTCACTCAGCTTGGCCTAAAACATAAAAAATGCACCAATCCATCCCAACTACGCACGCATAAAAAAGGTGATAAGTACGAAGGAACTTGCCTTCATCTGCAATATTTGTTGAATCGCTGGGATAAGGAATGCGAGTGTCTTGCCATTACCAGTCTCTGAGGCAATGAGTGAATTGCCTCCCGCAATAACCTTTGGAATAGCTTCTCTCTGAATAGCGGTGGGATAAACGTAGCCTTGAGAAACGAGAGATTGACTCAAACGCTCATCCAACTCAAAGTCTTCCTTGAAACTGAGACTGTTGTCCACGCTGAAGTGGTGACGACTTTGTTGACCGCATATCTCGAAGAAATCTCCTTTGGAGCGTCTTGATGCCCAGTGTTCTGAAGCCAGAGGCAACACCTTGTACCTAGGGTAGCTTTGGCCCTTGTAGTGGTTCAACTCTGGTCGACGACATCGTATAATGGGCTCACTCAATCGACCCTGAAAAAGGAATTACCATTTTGGATATTTTTCAATTAGAACAGATATTACTTTAAGAAGTTCACTACCTGAGTAAGGTGCTTTCCTTCTTTTCGATTTTTCTCGTGTCGTTTCAACGCGGCGTTCATGACCGGCAGAGGAACCCGAATAATCGGCTTATTGGTGGCATTTCCAGGAGGAATTATGTGCTTGTGCAATTGGCGAATGAGGGGTTGATGGGCCAAAAAGGCGCTTCGTCTCAAGGACCACATTACGCTTCGAGCACCTACAAAATTTCCAAAAGGTCCGTAATTAGTGCTAAACAAATCTTTCATTGGAACACCAATTACAAAGGAAGCGCCGGGACTTATTTATCACCAAACATTTGAAAAAAATGAAAACTCTCTGACGTTCATTATCAGTTTATCACTTTTAGCAACAAGAGATTCATAAACATCACTGATGCGTTCCAAATCACTCCTTTTTCCCTTGGCTCAAAGCCTATCTATCAGATTTTAAATGTGATCGAAGGTGAAGCTTTAAAGCAGGCATGGTCTTTGGCATGTGATCACACTTGTTGCACTTCAGAGGCCTGTTCAACAACTCCTTTTTGTTCTCAGCCCCCAAAATGTCGTCAATAATGACTTTACCATGATTTCTCAGTTGGTTTAGCACTTTTTCACACGTCACGAAGAAAGATGTGTTGAACGAATTCCAATGCTTCTTGGTCTTCAGACAAGGCGAGTCAAAGTCGTCGCTGATCACGTGCAAGTGCACGTGACGCATGCTCGGAACGGCATGGAAGCCCATTCGAAAGTTCGACTGATTCCCAAATTTCTTTGTCAATTTCCGAGCCATCTCGAGCATATCTTCAACCAAAGATAAGTGACGGGCCTCAAGATCGTTCACAGTTGCGATGTATTGTCTGGGGGCAACTAGGAAGTGGTGACGGGCCTTGGGGTACTTGTCCCTGATGGCCACCACGGTGTCGTTTTCGGCCACTTTCAGCTTCGGGTCTTGCAGCGTCTGCCACAAGCCCATTGCCCAATGACCTTTGCCTGAAGACTTCGAGATCTCATTATTGTTGGAGCTCTCTAACTTGCTGATCGTCTCACAAGACGTTTTGGACTTCTCAGACGACTCCGCCACTCTTTCCTCCTTCGATTGAGTGGAGAAGGCACGAACACGCTTGACCTCGTGTCTGTAGCGACCCTCCAACAACTCCAATCTCTAGCCAAAAAAAGAACAATGAATACGTCACGAAAAGGACAAAAAGAGGAGTGACAATGAAATGCTTCCAGTACGTCTCCGGGTTTGACTGTAACCACATCGTGTTTAGCGAGTTTCCGGCCATTGAGAGAGGCGGATTGGTCGCTCAGTTGCTTCAATCTGGCGGTGACGGCCTCGGCGTCCGTCGTCAATTGCATCTGTCTGATTGGCAACCTCTTGAAGGAGGGGCACGTGTGGCTGCCGATGACCACCGACTGCAGCGGCGGCAACGCGATGTCCGGATGCGACTCCAACCTGCAACGCAGCACCAACGTCCACGGGGACAAGCTCATCTCGGAGTTTACCACGAGACACGCGTAGCTGTTTGTTGCCATTTCGTTAATAGGCGAGTGAGGGTGTGACCAGCCGTGTTTTGCCGGGCGGCGCGCGTCTTTGGGCGTTGGGCGCTTTTTCAGCAAATTCTGCTGGTCACAGCTGGCAAAACAACAACAATGGCGTTGACAGAGGTCAGACAGGGGAAGAGGGAGATGTCTGAGTCGCCGCCGCTCTTGGCCGGCGTGGGTGACGAGGTGTTGGTGTTGGTCGTCTTGTCGACGGTCCTGGCCTTCCTGTCGTTCCTCGCCGTGCGCAACATGGACGACGGCGAGACGGAGACGCCGCCCGTGGCGAGGCCCAGGTCGGGGTCGAGGGAGTCGTGGTGCTCGGTGTGTCTGGACACGCCCAATCTGGCCGTGGAGACCAACTGCGGCCACGTGTTCTGCGCAAATTGCATCATGCACGTCTACCAAACGCAGCCTCAGGGCAAGAACTGTACTCACACTCTGCGTCATTCCACACTGTAACATTGTCCGCTTTCTTAGATGTACGGTTTAAACGACTCTTTTTTCGTCCAGGTCCGTTGTCGGCGCCCTCGTGTCCCTATTGCAGGACGCGCGTCACCATAGTCCTGCCCATGTTCACGCAGGAGGAGCGGGAGGCGCAGGACGGGCAGAGAGAGGAGGTCGAGCGAGGGCTGAGAGCATTCAACAGACGTTTCTCCGGCAAGGGCTCGAAAAGCAACGAAAAGTTGAAAAAATAATTATATTGTTAATTAACTTTAATCTTTGGTGATTGATGTAATGATAATTGGTGAGTTTGTGCTCCAGGTGCGAGTCGAAGTTGGCTCGATCAGCTGCGGGATTTGCCCATGTTGGCCCGACATCTCTGGCAAGTGCTTTGGTCCGGCGAGGGATCTCATTTGCTCTTCAGACTCAGAATGTATCTTATGCTCGTTATTTGCGTCGCCTATATCATCCTGCCCTTTGACCTGATGCCCGAAGGCCTCTTTGGAATCCTTGGCCTCCTTGACGACATCATGGTGGCCATGATCATGCTCATGGTGGCCACCGGAGGCTACAGAGACTTGCTTGGACAAGAAGGTTTCCTAGGATAACTGTAGAACCAGACGACTGTGATGCAATTAACCAAAACCGTGATTGATCTTCCCCGGACACAAAGGGCCAATTAGGCCGAAAATTTAATGTTAAATTTGACTATTGTTGAATATGTGTGAAATTGTCAAATATCAACGCCTGCTTACCGACTCCACGAATGTCTTCCAATGTGATCTTAAGCGATTTTAAATAGGTCGGAAAAGCATAACCATTCCTTGGATTTGCTGCAACGTGAGCTCAATCATGACTCTTAGAGCAAAATTCAACCAGTTTGCCAAATGAGCATTAAGGTCTTATCAGTTCAAGGCCTGTATTTCTGAAAGCCTTGGTTGCAAACGAAGCTTTGGGAAGAAAGGGCATTCGAAAAATTATGTACTCGTACTTTTGTGCTTGGTTCCTTCTTTCTGGAGGTAGGATTATGGCTGAGTAAATATGTATCACACAAGCCCAAAGTTTTAAGGCGAAATTTTATGTATGCGTGCTGGTGTATAACATTGGGATTAGCAAATATCAGTTATTAAAAATATAATACTCGAATTTTCGCTTCAAATTGCTAGATGTAACTCGAGTTCAAACAACAAATTATCGATGCCGGGGAGTTGGAGGTGAATATTGCTAATCAGAATCTATGATTATGGGTTGTTTGGAATCTTAACGGCTTTCATAGTGCAATCACATTTCATCGACTTCTGTCATTTCAGCATCTTGGTCGTCGTCGTCCCCTCTTTCTCCCTTTTTTACCTGATACAATATTGCCTTGGCCTCCTCGAGTGTCACTTGTGCCGAAGTGGTTCGTCGGAAGACGCGACTGTGTCCGTCGTTTGAGGTGGCTTGAGAGGATGAGGCAATCGAACCTACATCTAGATGTTTTCTACCACCTTTGACGTCGCTATTGTCCATTACCCATGTGTTGTCCTCCTCACTCAGATAGTCGCTCTCGTCGTCCTCGAGTCTGGATCGTAGCCAATTGACGGCCACTAACCATTTCTCCGGTTGAGTGAGCAGAAACTTTCTGGCCGTCGATGAACGCGTACTCGAGGCCACAAGAATCTTGACGCTCTGATATGCACGCATTTGCCCCTCGCTTTCTTCCAAGGAGCTGGCAGCATGCTTTACGATCGGCAACAAAGCCACTGCTGACCACTTCGGTTCACCGTGTACGATGTGAGCCAGTCGCTTCGTCTGCTCTCCATCTTCCAAGCACTGCATAGAAGAACGAAAAAGCTTAAATAAATACAATAAAAATATAATAAAATAACAAGTTAAAATTCGGATCAGTTACTATGAGATTGATGAGCAAGTTGGCCAGTTGCTTCAGTTCTCCTGGTCTGAACTTGCTGAAGTGGAGAAGCACTTCTTCGATAAGAGCATGCGAGAACTTGGGCGAGAAGTGGGCCAACTCTACGAGACTCGTCGTGACCAAGGCGTCCACGGCCTCGTGCGTCTCTCTCAAAAAGAGCACGGCTTCGCGCAAGTACGCCTTCACGAAGTTGGCGTCTGTCAGCGTCTTCAGGGTACTCGAGGGCATTGGCAGCTTCTCACTATGCTCTGTTACCAAAAAATAATAAGATACATTTATTAATGTTAATTTGAATATTGTCACTTAAGAGACATTGGCAGTAATACACAGATCAAATTCTCGATTTACAGTTAATTAGTATATGGCAAAAAACAAGAACGACCTGTAACGGAAGACATTTTTGACTATTACCGTTGCCTGCTAGACGGCAATTATTGCACTTGCAATTAGTGCTGAGTCACACTTTGATGTAACAGACTAGTGTTCGTAATTGCGATGCTGACCCCGATTCCCGTCCTTGTGATGCACTGACATGAAAATGGCAACAAAAATTACTTGACACCCGACACATGTTCAAATTGCAAACTTCGAAATTGCAAATATGTATTTGTCACTTTTAGTTTTAGAAATGGGACCAATTGTAAATGGCTCTGAAAAAAGTGCAACCTCAAAACAAAAACTAAACCTATTTAGGTCGTCCGAACCTTAATGAGGTCATAAAAATATCTTTTTTATAAAAAAATTGAACAAAGAAGGACAGGTTAACTGTGCACTTAAAATGCACTTCCTCCAAATATTTGGCCAGATGTGACATTGTCCAACTACACCTTCCAATAGTATTTAAGCCGTCGAATTGTCTCACTCAAACCACACTTCATCCTCTTCAGTCAACTAAAGCATAGCAGCTACTACAATCCCAACCATGTTCGCTGTAACTGTGCTGCTCTTCCTTGCAATGACGGTTCAAAACCACGTTTCTGCTAAGGGTGAGTTATTTTTATAAGTTATCGTTATCCTTTTTAGAAAGAAAATTACTAGTTTTTCAAAACTGATGTTCTATGTATTTCTAAACATACTTTAGAATGCGGCTGCAGGAGACCACTATACAGCGGCTCTGTCCCCTTCATCGGAGGAGAAGCGGTTGGCAAAGAAATCTTCGAGGACTTCACTTCCAAATACGGGACCTACAAGGATCCCCTCGTGAACGGTCTTAAGGTAAGTTTTCTTTTACATGAAAAACCTCATTGAAATCGTCTTTGCTTATGTTACCTCCACAAAAAATGTTACAATATTGGTTAATTTGTATTGAAAAACGCAATCTAATATTTTCTATAATTCTTTCACCTAGCTCGATCTGAAATCTGACCAAGGGGGCAATTACGACCTCGAAGGTGCGAATAGCTCATATGAAACTTTACACACACTTTGCTTCTTCATATTAAATTTAATAATTCGAACTTGATATGTTCTACTGCATATTATCTTGAAACAGACAACTGCTACAGATTGGAAGTGAACGAGGGCATCTTCGAGGTAGAGAATCAGAACTACACGGTGAGCCTGACCATGAAGACGTCGGCCACCGCCATTGGCATCGTCATTGATGTGTGTCAATGCAGACAAAGGACCGGAAGGAACGACCTGGACTTCTGTGGGCAGTTTCTGCGTCAACGCATCTTCGACGTGGTCCTAAGAGGTACTTGCCGTTTCGCCAACAACGAGCCAAGCTTCTGCTGCAACTAACGAGCCAGTCAGCCTCATTTTACTTCAAATTGGGCCCAATTTCATAACTTTTTCCATTTGATTGAAGTATTTTCGCTTTTGATTTCCCTTAGCTTAGTGGCGGCCGCCTACTTAAAGTACACTTAAATTTAAATAAAAATAATGATACAGCATAAAGTCGACTATCTAAAGACTTGTTAACTTTCGAATCCACGAATAGCAGCTCTAACTGTGTTTTTAAAGTGAATTACAACTTACCCTGGTGACTGATGTCGAGATGGCATGTGAGGATGAGATGAGCCATTGCTGCGTGCAATTCTTTCCCAAAATGCCGCGATTGAATGGCCGTCCACTTTCGCTTCGGGACGCTGAGGCTTGCCAGATTGGGTTCTGAGCCCACGAGAAAGCGACCCAATACACTGAACGCATCCGCATCCAGAAGAAGACCGCAAGTGAACTTGTTCTGCAATATTTGGTTAACAATTGAATAAATTCGAAGTAAATTCTAGTGTAACAGTGCAGAAATGAGGGAATAATTTTGTTACCAGATTGGCGATTTGGGATATGAGGGCGAAGAGCTGTTTGGCATTTCTATAGTTGTCAGCTGCATCTCTCTCGACCAAAGCAATTATTTGCGCAGTAATAGTCTTCAGATCTTCGTCACTCTTGGTTTCTTCGCAGTTACTACCTTTGTGTCCGTGCGTGGACATGGCCCTGTAGACAGCTAACATAAGATCTACGACAGCACACCGCCTTTCTTCGACATTACACTCGAGCAAGAGAGGTCTGAAATAACCTGCGTGGTTTGCCGCTAAAAACTTGGTCAGCCATATGCAGCCTGTCACATTGGCCTCTATTAAAGCAGCCATGAAGCGTTGTAGCTCCACCACTCGGTCTTTGCTGCAATCACGCAGGTGAAGGTACGTATTCAGCAAGAATTGAGTGGCCAATTTCAAAGACGACACAACTAAACTGCTCCTCTCACTCACTTCACCATTGTCACTGATCATATTCGTTTCGTTGGCCTTGACTAGATCGACAACGAAGTCGAAGTACTCCACGGAGTAGACGTCTCTGTTCTCCAGGAAGCTCAAGTTTTCCTCTCTGATGCTTCTCTCAATTTCCACGGGCATGCTGGGTCTAGTAAAGACACCTTCCTTCTCGCTTCTAAGCATAAGGTCTGACAACTGCGACAGGCGATCGTGGGCGGGAACAGAGGATGAGCTGACCGACTTGGGTCGACTACGACGGGAGACGCGACGGGTCAGCAGAGCCGTTTTCGTATTTGTTGTAGCAGCCGTAGGAGAGCTTGTTGTTGCCACCGCTGGTTTCGTCTCACAAGCCTCGTAAAGCAACAAATAAGCGTTCCAGGATCTCACCCTTTTCAAATTGAATGAGACTCGACTGCCGCCACTGCTACTGCTCTCATATTCACCACCAAAACATTCCTCTCTTAGACTACTCTCGTTCATGTCAAATTGCCCAACACTAGTGTCGTTGAACTTGAACCACTTGCCAAAGTTTTGCTCATATTCTTCATGGCGACGCTCCTTTATAAACGAGTAATAGTGACCAGCATTTGCCTGACCACTGTGAACGACAATTCCGACGAGCTCGTATGTAGTGTTCTCATTCTTTCCGCTCTTTTTGCTATCCTTGTCGCGCGTCATGTAGGGCTTCATATCGAGAGTGATCGGAAAGCTAAAGAAATCGTCAAACTTCATGGCTCTCTGTGTCTCCCAGTCGTAATGGAAACGTTTAAGCTGAATCACCAGAGTTCTTGGCAACCTTTTGATACGCATGTGCTTAATAGCGCTTCGCTTCACATCACATTGTTCGCAGTAGTAGGCATTCTCATTCTCCAGCAAATCCCCTTGAACAAATTGCTCCAATGCAGCTAAGAGGTTGTTGGACTTGACAGGTAAATTCAAGGCTACAAACTCTTGCTCCCGTTCGTAGGTGTGAGAACAACCGGTGCTGCACATTTTCTCATCTGAGAAAAGGCCTGTAAAGCGAGGTCCAAAAATAGTTTCTTGTTTACTTCCCTTCAGTTGTTCATCAAGCTGATCTATTAGCTGAGTGAAGAATTCGAAAGCATCTTGCTGCTCTCTCACGTTGACAGGTTGGTCAAAAAGCTTAAAGCTGCGCCAGAATTGTCGCGGTTCGAAATATCGCACTCTAAGCATGCTGAGGTGAGCAAATAGCAACTGTAGCTGGTATAAAAGGCTTTTGTCCTTGTCATCTGATGAAGTAATGTTAGCTTTCGTAGCGAGAATCTGCTGGCATATTGTTGGTGTAGCCCATACTTGCTGCAGCACTGCGTTCATGTAGCATGTGGATCCTGCGTTCTTAAGGCCGACGTAACCAGAGTCTGCCCTTCGCTCAATATTGGCCACGTAGTCGAAGTTCTTTGATAAATCGGGGTTAAAAAGATGATGCATACGCACCAGCCGAGTGCTAAGATCACTGAGATTGGGTGCGCAGTTTCGACAAAATTCAACTAAGAGGTGGTAGGCGCTGACACGAGAGGCAGCGGTGTCACACTTTGGATCCATCAACGAGGGTGCGCCACTATCTGTCGTTGACGTCTTTTCACTTTCACATTTACTAGCTTCGTCATTACTGGCTGGGAAGAGGAAAACACGCAGAAAATCACCCATAAGCGTTCTCCCTATCTTCTCTTTATCGATGCCTTCGCATGTGATTAGGGCTCTGAGCAATCGTAGATGACCAGAGAGCAGCACAGTTTCGTTGTTCCCCACTGGCTTGGAAGAACTGAGAAAGGATAGCTCTTCTTCAATCATTGTAGTTACATCGTGATGTTTCAGCACTTGTCTTTGCTCTGAGGTGCTCATGTATTGCAACAAATTGGCTCTCAGATTGAAGTAAGCTTCACTCTGGGCCATCAGAGGGTTTGAGGGCCGATACATCCACAGTGGCACCGGTTTCCCTAGGATCAGGAGAGCCAAGCGGTGCTTACAGGACAAAGACGATTGCACATTCGTTGCTGCCGTGTCCCCAAGACTAAGTGCACGTGAAGGATTTCTCAGTGTGGCCAGTTTGGAAAACTCTTTGCAGGCCTCAGTCCGCACTTGATGACTAGAGCAATTAAGTATTATGTCAAGAATGAACTCTTCAATCCTAGGCACGTCGAAGAACACATTTACACTGCGCTTCCTCTCCGCTAAAGAGAAAACCAGTAACCTCACACAAGCGGAAGATAGGGTAGAATTCAAAGGAGACACCAGCGTAGCAGGAGAGCAAATGCCATAATGTAACTTAGAACTCAATTTATCAAAGGTTTCACTCTGTTGCCTGCTTTTGCCCTCATCCTTCTTCACAAGATTGAGATTGCCCGCTGCGGCGGCCCAAGCGATTTTCACCAACCCACTTATGAAGTTATCGAAGTCTTCCTTGCTTAGCTTGAAAAGTGTTCGACTATTTCCCATGTTGAAGTTGGCGCCAATGTCGAAATTGCCGCGCTTGGCAGGGGACGGACGTGAGGACGGTCCAAACAAGTAATCAGCATTCAATGTCAAGCCGTTGTCGCATTCGCTGTTACCTTCTTCAACTTCATTTACGTCACCATTTGCTATTTCATCTTCTCCGTTCAGTACGAAAAAAAGAAGACTGATAATGCTGTGCAAGACCTGAGCACTGAACTCAAATGTTGCTGATGCACTGTCACTCAAACTATCTTCAAGAATCCAGTCAGCACATGAAAGGGCATTAAGGAGCAGTTTAACGCCTTCTATTGATTTGAAGACTTGGGTGACAGCCAAGGCAGTGTTTTCATCCTTTTCCCTTTCAACAACTGGCATTAGTGTGGCCGATAAAGCCTCTAGGTGATAAAGCATTAAAATGGAGCTCCGAACAAGCTTTGGATCTAGTAGTTTGATAAGGTCACTGTCCACTTTGAAGACGAAAGGAGAGGTCAATACGACACGAGGACTTGCACTGGGACTTGCACTTGCTTTCTCTGAGCTTCTAAAGCAGCTTGCCGATAAACTATGAATTGCACCAGTCACAACCGGATCGGTTGGAAGCGACTGAAGAAGCTCATACACCGCTTTTTTTATAGAGGCACAACCGAGATCCTTATCCTCTAAAATGGTTCTTACAAAGGTAAAGAAATCAGGTAACGATGCCAACATTATTCCAGGGAGTTGGGTCTCATCTTCATCTGCGAAGAAGCGAGAGTCGGATGCCGTAAGTGAAGATGATGAAAGCTGGAGAGTCGAGACTGAAGGAACGCGTGGCCTGATGGTGACTGTCACGACGTTTCTGGCATCACAAAAGTCCCGTAAAAGATGATGATGTTGCTTGAAAGTTAGCTCACTGTCGTTAAATCTCATACAGTTGATATCACTCTCGCATTTTCGCAACACAGAAGCCACCGTCTCTTTCATACGCCCAACAGTTTCGTTCTCGTGACTCTGCAACGAAATTATGTCAAGCTCATAAATCAAAGATTTAAAGTATGAGTTTCTTCATTGCTACAAACCATTATCTCGAAGCTATTGCCCTCTTGAAAAACCTTCACCGTTACTGTCGCTCCTCGATAAGTGTTTCTGTGAGGCAATGCTGTGCGAGAACCATGGTAACTAATTTGCTCAACCGCAAATACGTATCGTATGAGAAGCTGAAAAACCCGCTCCAATCGACGCAACAATACCTAAAAAATTTCAAAACAAAAACATTTTTTTCATTAGAAGATCTGTGAGCACCATGCACGTTGACAAGATTACCTGGAGGTCACTCTTTTTTCCAGTTTTAGATGACTGAATCTTTTTGCTAGCAGGATGTTGTTGTCCTTGATGTAACTCAGCATAAGCAGTTTTAGCCAGATCAAAGCAACGCGTTATGAAAGCTGAATGAAGATCGCTACCACACTCTCGTTGTATTCTGAGGGCGACATTCCTAAAGCAGATATCCAGCAATGACTCAGTGGCCAAAGCAGCGACTTCGTTATCTTCAACATCCGTCACAACTGCCCACAAGTGGCTCAATCCCACGAGGTCTTCAACGTTGTTCACAATAACAAAGTTGTTATCATTTTCGCTAGTCTTCTTGATGTTTTCCTTATGAACGTTTAGAGCCACGAGAAATGTCTTCAAACATTCAAAGCCAGCTTTGCCAAGAAGATCAACCTTGATTTTAAGCAATTTTTGGTCGAAGAAGAGTTCCTGGTGCTCTTCCCTCATGTCAGCAATGCACTCTCGCATCCAGTTGAAGAACACTTTTCGGTCGACCTCGGTAGACTTTGAGCATTCAACCAAAGCCTGGAAGAGTTGCAAGGCTTGATCGAGTTCTAA
The DNA here is from genome assembly GCA_028566655.1 of Metis holothuriae. Classification (NCBI taxonomy): domain Eukaryota; kingdom Metazoa; phylum Arthropoda; class Copepoda; order Harpacticoida; family Metidae; genus Metis; species Metis holothuriae. The sequence goes on along the minus strand of JAOXNJ010222078.1, from coordinate 1,179 downwards.
AAAAAGTTCACCTTCCTTCAATAAAAAGTCGATGATATTCAAATGTGCTTTCAACACGTCCTCTCTGCGATGCTTCTCATCTTTTGCTAATCCAAAGGAGGCGGCCTTCGACTCCACGTAAATTTTCAAAGAGCGGGATAGAGAGGGGATAATGCTGAGGTCGTTGTTCAGTTCTGAGAGAAAATCGTTCCGAGATTTTGAGTAATAGGGGGATGACTTATCTCTGTAGCAGCTTCGTAAGAGTGCCTCCAAATACTGAAACAAACAACATTCAATATTATATTTGACAATCAACTTTTACAACTTGTCGACTTAGCATTTCCATCAAGTTATATGTACTTAAAATACCTACTTATCAAATGCTGTAAATTAGTCGGAGTGTATTTTCAACTCGGACCAAAAGTTTATTACTGAACTTTTTGAATATTTTTAAGTCTACGAGTTTCCGTACCTGAAGCTATCTACACAATAAGAATTTATGCTACTCTCATACATTAATAAAATGCAAAAGTACCGATACCTTGATTTGATGTAGCATTTGCTGCCCCTGTTGTACTAGCTCCATGCAAGCACCAATGTATTGTCTCTTCATAGGGACCCTATTTGTAGCCAAATGATCTAGAATATTCAATTGTTCCCTCAAAGCACCCTCACACAAGGAACGGCTCAGAGTGGAATCGCAAGACATGTCCCAAAGAATCTAGAACGAACAAAATATCAAAAAACACCGAAATTAAACACAACATTTATTACCGTTTGTGAACATCGACTTGGGCGATGTTTATTTGCTCACCTTGAGTATGACTTCAGTACTTTTTATTCCTTTAAACTCGGCCCCAATTTGCCCCAACAACTCTAAGAGTCCTTCTCTTATAATATCGTCCACTCTGGTGAAAGTGTCCCTGAAAAGCCGATCAAAGAGCTCAATGTGTTTCTGACCAAGTCTGGCAGCAACTCCTTTAATTATTGCAAAGATGTTAGCAGTCACGTGTGCATTGCTGTGTTTCTCAACCTGTTTCCAAAGGTTGATAAAATCTTTCTCACGTAGATCGTTTGCAAGGAATTTTACAATTGATCCAAGACGCTCAGTGTACTGTAGTTGATCGACGCTTCCATTTAGAGCTATGGAAATAACCTCTTTCTCCGAGATCAGATCGATCAGCTCGCGTATTTTCCACT
>JAOXNJ010221856.1:0-11973 GCA_028566655.1 Metis holothuriae | reverse complement strand
ACAAAGATCTGATCTGAAATGGAAGAAATCAAAGAGGCAAAATTGAGTTTGGTATTTTGTTTGCTTTAGATAAGACTAAGATTAGTCTAGAGCTTGTCGAAGAAGAATCAACTTAAAACATTTAGAGAAACAAAATGACTTGAGGAGATCTGCAACAATGATTGCAGTAGACAGGTTGAGGCAGCAATAACACAACCAAAATTGAATTGCATTCAGAAAACAAGTATGAACGCGTCATTCAGCAAGAAAAGAAGTAAAACACTAGAGCAAATTTCTGATCAAAGTAAAATGTGATTGACTTCTTGAACCAATCCCAAAGATTTTAACCAATTTGCCAAAAATGGATATGTACGAGTAAATTGACTAGTCTTTAAATGTTGATTTAAAGTCATGTGGAAAGGCCAAATAAACTTGACTTGTCAAATAAAAACGCTCCGGTATTTGCCTTAAACTAGATCTCTCGGCGAACGTTGTAAGAGGATAGCCACTTGAACTTGAGCAAGCCTATTACCAAAATGGAGTGAACTTAAATAAAAGAATGAAATGTAGATGAGAGCTTTATCGAAAAAAGAACAAAAGAAAAACTTGCAAAATTTTCTAAATACTTTTCTTTAAATTTCCATTATGACTTTCAGAGTTGGTACGGACGGGGTCAGCGGAGTCGTCGTTGGCCACTTCGCCGTGGCAGGAGCCGAAGTCGTCCCAGGAGCCGAAGTCATCCACTGAGCCGAAGTCGTCCACGGAGCCGAAGTCGGAGGCGCTGTCGTCGCTGGAGTGCATCTCCACCCACACCTTGGACAGAGCCACCAGAGCGAAGCTGACCCTGGAGCACTACTACGACAACCTCATTGCTCAGCATCACGAGCGCCAAAAGAGGCAATTTTACCCTAAAAAAATCTCTATAAATCAACTGAAAAAAGACATTTTAGACGAATTTGATAAGAGAAAGATGTTTATTTTGAAAGGATTCGTCGATTGGAATCGAGTTTGGAGAAGGACATAACGATGAGTCCGTCTCAAAAGGAGCAGCAGTTGCTTCGACACGCGTTGAAGGAGACGGCGTTTCTGCGGCTGAAGCGATCGAGACTGGGCGTGGACGACTTCGAGCCCATCAAGGTGATCGGGCGCGGCGCCTTCGGCGAGGTGAGGCTGGTGCAGAAGATCGACACAGGCCACGTCTTCGCCATGAAGGTGTTGCACAAGAGGGACATGCTCGAGAAGGAGCAGGTGGCCCATGTCCGCGCCGAGAGAGACGTCCTCGCCGAGGCAGACCACCCCTGGGTCGTCAAGATGTTCTTCTCGTTCCAGGACAAACACAACCTCTATCTCACCATGGAATTCTTGCCAGGAGGTCAGACAATTGATTGATTGATTGATTGATTAATTAATTGATTGATAGATTGTTGTATGAGCAGGCGATCTGATGACCCTGCTGATGAAGCGCGACACGCTCTCCGAGGAGTGCGCGCAGTTCTACGTGGCCGAGACGGCCTTGGCCCTGGATTGCATTCATCGCCTGGGCTTCATTCATCGCGACATCAAGCCGGACAATCTTCTGTTGGATAATCGCGGTCACATCAAATTGGCCGATTTCGGCCTTTGCACCGGCCTCAAGAAGGCGCATCGCACCGACTTTTACAGAGGCGCCAATCCCACCAGAGATCTGCTCCACATTGTCAAGGGCAGCGACGACAACAACAACGAGAACAACGTCAACAACGAGAGCCACGAGATCATTTGTGGCCTGAACACCAAGGACAGTCGTCGCAAGGCCGAGAGCTGGAAGCGCAATCGGCGTCATTTAGCCTATTCTACTGTGGGAACACCCGACTACATCGCCCCAGAAGTGTTTAATCAAAAGGGATATGGTTGCAGTTGCGATTTTTGGTCTCTGGGCGTGATCATGTACGAGATGCTCATCGGCTATCCGCCATTCTGCAGTGAGACGCCCCAAGAGACCTACGAGAAGATCATGGGCTGGAAGGAGAATCTATTCTTTCCCGCCGAAGTGCCCATTTCCGAGCAGGCGCGCGAAATCATCAATAGGTATTGCGTGTCTTTATGAAAAAAATTGATTCAAAATCAAATTTTGGACATAAAATCTACTGATTTTTAGTCTTTTTCGAAATTTTTATTAATCCTTTTTCTATATTTCCGCCATTTTCTCAATTCAGTCTTTGCTGCGATGCCGAGTGTCGCGCCTCCAGCTCGGATTGTCTTCGCGATCTGGCTTTTTTTCACGGAGTGGACTGGACGCACATCAGGGAGCGACCTGCCGCAATTCCTGTTTGCGTGAAGTCGATCGACGACACGCACAACTTCGACTCCTTCCCGGCCGAGGACCTCAAGCTCAGACTGGGCGAGAACAGCGACGGGAAGAGGAGTTTCACCAATAACAAGGATTGGGTTTTTACCAATTACACTTTCAAGAGGTTCGAGGCACTTACTCAAAGGACTCAACAGGTTAGGGATGTTGGTCACATTTAGAGCAATGAACATTGCTTATTACTTGCAGATCATTGCAATTTGCAAAACGTTTTGCATAATTCAGGCACATTTTCATTTTCATTTTGATTTTCGATTGATTCTTTGATTGATTGGTTTAATTTGGTTTGATTTTCTTTCTATACGTTAATGTATTTAATGTAGTAAAAGAGGGTGTAATAATTTATTATTACACTATTCTTAAATTAGTCTTATTGTTCGATAGGAATGAGTATAGAATACTTAATGATTTTGTGTTGCTCATACGTAAATACTCTGGTCATAATACTCATTACTGAAAGTTATTACACACCAAGTTTATGCTACTGGATTTTGCTAATAATGCTTGTTGTTTAATTCGCGAATTTCCTTGTTTTGTTGCAAAATTCTGTTCAAATTTTCAAAGAATAACTTGTGACAAAAAAATGATTTTGGTGTGAAAGTGACTGGCGGCTCCCCCTTGTGATACTTAAATTCGCACCTCTATTTCCCTCACAACAATGCACTTTGATCAAAGACGTTTTTGTGCAATGTCAGTGCTTTATTTGTGCAAAATCACCGCAAATTGCTCTTGTGCACTCTACCAGCGGTACTTATTATATGACACTAATGAACTTGGAATTTGGCTCAATAAATGCTCATTTCATCCTTAACTTATATCATTGGCTCATAGAAGCGTGTAAAATCATATTAATGATGATGTCTTTGTAATAGTTTTTTAATTTTTTTTGAGAAAAAAAAAACATTAAATAGTTTTTATTAGATTCTAAATGTTATTAGGGAAAAAAAGAAAGACTGACGAGGTTGCGTGACTGATTTTTCTCCAAATGTTGCGCTTTTTGCACATACACATAATTTTGACCATCGATTTCTTTTTGCAAACTCCGACTTTTGGCTAAAATGTTTCCTTCAAAATGTGTGCAACGAAATGATTTTCACTAAATAAGTATTGTCTGTTCCAAAGAAATACGTACATTTCGCGTCATCTCCTTCGATTCCAGCAGGAAACAACACATAGACCATTAAGAAGTCGCACATCAATTAACCACACGTAGTGACAAACACACAATTGAATCATTAAGTAGTTATGGTAGTAGTAGATCATTAATGTGACATGATTTAAGTACTCTTTTTAATGCAATGCACTAATAAGTTTGACCCCTTTCTAGCCTAATTTTCCAGATGACAGCTGTTTCATTACGTTGGCTCGACGCACGCGTTGCAAAAGGGGTTCTCGATGGACGCGTTGGACGCGGAGCACTCGACGTTGGCCGTGGGCATCAGGGCCACGACGAACAGGTCGACGGGGATCCCGAGAATGTCTGAGAAGGGAGAAGTGTGGCCTACTTGTGTGCTCTGGCAGATCACAATTAAGTGGGAAAGGGGCAATAGCACCGTGGCCACAGGGACGACACCGGGAACGACAATTATGACACCCAAAGAACAGGAAACACCAATAAACACTATTCATCTAATACATAATGGGAAGAAGGACGCACTTTATGTAATGGGGTCAAAAGGACATTACTGTATTGAGAGAAGACATAGAGGGACGCACTTTCATGTAAGTATGTTGATGGGTAACCAACCATTCAGAGAGCTTGATAATGGAATGAATGGGTATTTAATGGGCCACACACACTAAACAAACCTTTTAGTAAAGCATCCATCACAAGGAGCTCTGTCTGTAGTGTCTTTCTTTCAATACAAGGAACATTCATTCATTCATTCATTCACTCTATGTACTGCATGATGACAGTACATAGGTAATCCTTATGTAGTGCTGCCCAAAAGGAAGCATTGAGGGAGCTAGACGAATGGATTGATTGATGGATTGCATTGTGTGATATGTAAACCAAACATCCAGGCAATCAATCAATCTATGATTGATTGATTGATTGATTGGCAATCAGACCTTTACCAATGTGCATTGTACAGCGAAGGAGCTACAGGGTTATTCCCTCATTTTGTCCTCTTGGCAACATTAATGAATTTATGTGTTTATTATCTATTGAAATTGTCTATTGGAAGTCGATTTTCCTTCCTTCTGGGGCTGACTAGGTCAGACTTGAGCACCAATCAATTTGGAGAGTGGCCAAATTCGTCTTTTCTTTCTTCTTTCAAAGGCAATTTTTGCCCCAAAATCTGGCACTTTTTTCTTCTACTCAATTAAATTTCCAATTTCTCCTTTCACAATGATCTGCTAAACCTTAATGCTCTAAATCATCTTTTGTTTTGTCTTTTTCTCGGGAAAATCGCCTGTCTTTAGCCCTATGCATTCACCAATACTACATGAAATTTTACTTATTTTGGACTAATCTCGTACACTTTCATTCGCTCTTGAAATGTTATTTTGAAAATTAGTTGGTACCTAAAAGTTTGTTCAAATGAAACTTGCTTAAATTAATTTTGAAAGAAACGCAAAAACTTTTGAAGTAATATTAAAATTGCAAATAACGAAGTTAACGAAGTCATTAAATATTTCATTGATTATTTATAAATTATTGATTTGAAAAAAATTATTATTTAGGTAATTTTTGAAATCATTTTTTAGGTAAAATTCACACTCAAACACAATTATACTCAAAATGTCTTACGTAACGCGGTATAACTCTATAGGAAAGAATATCTCTTTAACTTCTTAAAATCAATGAAGGAAGAGAAAAATTTCAAAAGTCAAAAAATCAAAAATATGTAATTAAAATAATAAAACATTTTCGAACAAAAAAGAACAAAGAAATGATGAATTAATAATGAATGTAGGTACTATGAAGACCTGTAATGTCTAAAGTGTGTTTCCTCATTACTGACATTATTACTGAATGTTGATTGGCAAAGCAATCAAAGAATGTCATCAGGCCCACTTAAGAAAAAAGTTGATTGGGCAAGAAGTATGGCAAGTTTACTGATTGATTGATTGCTTGGTTTCTACATTGTCTTTGTTGGACCACCTGGGTCGAATTTTCATAATTGTCGACTCACTACTCAAGCCATTCGTCACTTCTGTCTCTGTTTGTTGAACAAGTTTGCCTTCTTTTTGCGTGTTTTGTGCAGAAACAGCACTTTTTGCAAGAGAAATGTCACCAATCCATCCCTGCAAGTCAAACAAGCACTTTTGGCAACTAACCCAGGTTTTTCATGCAAGTCACACTAAACACAAGCTCTACATTCCGTACAGGCACTACACACGAACTCTAATAGGTATATTATAGTGGTAGAGTGGCTCATTAATTAAGTGATTAATTAAGTGATTAAAGACTTTTCTCTGAACATAACAAAGGAAAGGGGGCTGGCTTTGTGTGTGTGGCCTCCCTGAATGCATTGGACAGGCAAATGGATGGAGAAATTATGGACCAGACAATTTGGACTTGAATAAAAGTATTTGGGATAAGGACGCAAAAGAAAGAGAGAAGGAGAAAAAGAGGGATCAACAATAAAATAAGGAAATTATTTCAAATTTTGTGTCTTTTTTGTTCGGCTTCCAAAAAAGGGGAGGCATCTCCTTCGGCAAGTGTGGCCTCAAGCCCCAAAACACTGCTGCACAGAGCAGTAGACGAGTTGACCCAATAAGACGTACGAGTAATGAAGTGTAGTAGTAGTAGTAAAGAAAAAGTAGATGAAGTAGTAGTAGTAAAAGTAGATGAAGTAGTAGTAGAAAAAGTAGATGAAGTAGTAGTAAAGTAAAAGTAGATAAAGTAGTAGAAGAAAAGTAGATGAAGAAGTAGTAGTAGTAAAAGTAGTAAGTAGTAGTAAAAGCTGAAGTAGATGAAGTAGTAGTAGTAATAGTTGCAGAAGTAGTAAAAGTAGATGAAGTAGTAGTAGCAGAAAAAGTAGGTGACGTAGTAGTAAAGTAAAAGTAGATAAAGTAGTAAAGAAAAAGTAGATGAAGTAGTGAAAGATGTAAATAGTAGTAAAAGCTAAAGTAGATGAAGTAGTAGTAGTAATAGTTGCAGAAGTAGTAAAAGTAGATGAAGAAGTATTATTAAAAGTAGCAGTAGTCGCAGAAGTAGTCGTAGTCGCAGAAGTGGTAGTCGCAGCTTGAATCAGATCCATCGCTCATGGAAGGCCGGTGGCACGAGTGTGGTGGTTGGCGGGAACTCACTGGTAGCGTGGAAGGGCCAGGCCGGCTGCGCCAGCACCACCATCTGCAACAACATCAACGACATCAACAAGTGGGACGACGTGGCCAAGGCCAACGTGAGGGACGTGGACAATCACGACAGCCATAAATAGTGCACAATCAGCAAACGAACGTGGTGCAGATAAAAAAAGGCCAGACATAACTTTACAAGTGACACACATGAATGTGTCACTCCTTTGTCATTGTCGTTATTGTCGTCGTTTTTGCTTCTTATCAGTCTCACTTTATGTACTTTTTATTCTTGTTTTTTGTCATTGTTATTATCGTTATTGTCATGGCTCATAAAAGAACTGACAGAATCGGCTTGAATCTGCCACCCAACTTGATTAGTTTATATTACTACCTACATACTCATACGTATGTAGTAGAACTAGGTAAAGTATGTACTTGTATAAAGTGGACAAAAACAAATTGGGCTTGAGATTTGTTAATAAAATAAGTACATAATTAATTAGGTGATTAGTTAATACTGAAAACTCTGAACACGGACCAAAAAGGGAAAATAGAAAAATTGTTAAAATATCAACAATAGTAGAGAGACATTATTAGATTGATGCAAAAACGGTATTAAGACACAAAATGGACAAGTAATAATTGAAAAACGTGTAATATGTAAATAGTGGATACTAAAGAAATATCAATTCAATCAATTATGAAATAAAGCGTTATTCGCCCTTAATTCCCTTTTTAGTAAAACATGCATCAATTAGTATTATATATTATTATTATTAAATTTTTGCAATATTAACTTTAAAAGCGCAATAAAAAGGGGATTAGTAAAAAGAATTAAGCTTGATTAAAGCGTTAATTAGCGGAAAGCAATGTTAGCGTCTTACAAGGCAATTGGACGAAAGGTTGTCCCGCCATTTGCTGCTGCTGCAGCTGTTGCAGCAGCAACGCCTGCTGGTAGGCCAAGGGGTCCACCACGTTGTTCTCGGCCTCGCCCATGTCCGTCTTGTCCAAGGCGGCCAGCGAGGACGCCGAGGCCTGCCGCTTGTAGCAGCTGGGCGCGCCAAGCGAAGCCTGCAAGAAGCGATTCTCGTTGGAAAGGCAATCAAGCCGATTGATTGATTTTTCAATCAATCAATCAATCGCAATCAATCAATTTGATTGATTGCAATCAAGCAGAAAGCTAGGGGCCAGGGATGATTGTACCCGTAGGGAGTCGAGACTGGCGGCGGCCCAGGTGCGCTTGCGACTCGTGCGGGGCGACGTCTAGAATTGGGCAAATCAGGATAAATAAATGAAAGGAACAACTAAAGGTGATAAAGGAAGTGAAAAATAGGCTTGAAATTTAAAAAAAATGAATGATAGCAATCAGTGAAAAAGTTTGAAAATACATTTTTTGGCTAGAGGACTGCTAAATAAGCTGAGAAGCTAGATTTGAGTTTGGCGACATAAGGTTGATAATTTTGGAGAAAATGAAAGTTAAGAGAGTCAAAATATACGTAAACTGATAAAATTAAAAAATTAAAATAAATAAAAATAGAATATTGAGAAGGGTCCCAATGTAAAAAAGAGAAGCTGAAATAAGCAATATACTCGTACCTTCGTAATCAATTGACCCATCAATCAAATATAGATTTTGGTTTGGTGGCAAGTGTAATAAAAATTTGCTTTTAGGTCCATAAAATAAAGAAGAAAGAAAGCAAAATCAGCCAAAAGAAGCTTAAAAAGTTTTGCCAATTTGCAAATTTTGTCGCCAATATCTATCATCATGCTTCCCATCAATCACCATGATCGATATTCAAGCCTCAATAGAGTAGAAGATTCACTCAAGAACCAATTTACTCAAGCCAATACTGAATTATACTAAATATCATTTAATAATGCTCGTTTAATGATATACTATTAATATAACATTGTGTTTCAAATAATAAAGTAGTACCAATGATGATGAGGAGCTGATGGTGGATTGTCCGATGCAATTGCCGCTTTTCTTGCTCCCCACCTCGCCGTTGGCCACGTTCGAGGCGTGATTGACCATGCCCACATTGTTGCTGTTGTTGCGGTGGTAGTATCTGCAGGCGTCGCGGACGCACCTGCCCTTGTCGTGGTCGAGGCAGACGACGACGCAGTTGTCGTCGGACACGCTCACAGTGGAGGTGGGGTGTGCGAAGCGACAGTCCGGACGGTGACAACTGCCGCGCTGATATTCGCGACAAACCTAACACAATTAGTCCCTTCACCTCTTATTATCTAATTAGAGCCTTAATTAAGGGCCTTAATCACTTAATTAGGGTCATTATTAATGAAGTTAGGTTTCGAGGCACAGAGAGGATCAGCGACAGATTAGAGAGGTTTGAGGGGAACAATTCGTATGTCAACTAATAATGAATCAGTCTATTATTTGACTTTATCTTAAATGATTGTATTGTAAGTAAAAAATGTGATTGATTTTAAACAGATTTTGGTATGGATTGATAAAAAATGATAGTAATGTTTTGACTGACCTCGACCCGATCGTTGCGTTGCTTGCCCTGTGGCACTTGGCCAGCTTGCATTGCCAATTGCTGTTGCTGAAGATGGCCGACAGTGCCGTTGGCCACCAGGTTCCCGTTGGCCATCACGTTGCCGTTGGCCATCACGCCGGGGTTGGCCATCACGTTGCCGTTCGAAATCACGTTGCCGTTGGCCATCATGGTGGCCATGTTGTCGGGCACGAGCGCGATGTTGGGCGTGGGCGGCGCCAGAAGCGCGGGGTTGGCGAACGCCGACAAGGACAGCTGGCCCTGGCCAGGCAGACCGTTGATGAATTGCTGCAAAAAACAACAACAACAACAATGATGCAAATCATCTCCGAATTCGCAATATATAGAAATTCTCAAAAAAGAAGAAATTCGCAATATATAAGAATTTGCACTACATAAGACTCTTAGCAGTAGAAGGCCTGTGTGCAAATTTATGCAGAGTCACTGCCATTCTTTTTATGGCCATCTCATATAGCCCATACCAATGCATTACTTAGTTATGCACTAGATGTGTAGAGCCTTTTTTTGCAATGACCTCAAATAGTCTTTAAAAATGAGACTTTTTTTCCAAATCAAGTCAAAAGAGTTGGAAAATAAAAGCAACAAAAGCATAAAAAGTGATTGTTTCATTAGTGACTTTTAGTAAAGACTTAATATGTAGTTTGTGTTTGGCCAGCAATTGGTTGGTGCAGTCAAGGACATGTTCTTATTATGAATCGGTGGGAATTTATGACTGTCATATTGTGAGCCCGAAAGCTGCTATGGGTTTGTGTTGGCCATTTGCAAGAGAATGAGACGCTCTTTCGCTGCTACAATCACAAAATAGGAGTCATGTGGCCACTTTCTGCACCACTTAACTGCCAGGCCCATCTCCAAATATAATGCACAACAGCAATTGGGGCGCCCGCAACATTTGCTGGGTCTCTGGCAAAATGAGGATGGAACACACTTGACTAAGCCCCCAAAAATGGCTCCAGCAAGTTTGACCGGATTCCCGGGAAAAAATCTCGCTTTACCGGGAAAATTTTCCCGGATTCCCGGGAAAAAAATCTTGTTTTACCGGGAAAATTTTCCCGGATTCAGGGAAAAAAAACCTCGTTTCACCGGGAAAATTTTCAAGGATTCCCGGGAAATTTCTCAAAATTGTTGCCAATAGCAGTGAGATTTTTGAATTTAGGTAGATCTCCCCCCGAAAATCCCCATTTTTCCGACAATGGTTCGAGTCCATTTGTCTGCGCGGAGCTTTATTGCGACTGCCGTAAAGTTCTTTCATGCAGTTCTTTAGCAATAACAACATATGCGATGTCGGTTCATTGCACACTGCAGTAAAAAGCGGGCCATAAGTTAGCGTCGATCTGGCCACCAAAAGAGGCCCCGAAATTGCCTGCTGCAGAATTAGGCACCCACTGCAAAGCCACATCTTCATCTCAATGACCAAAAAAAAAGCAAATCCTTTTGTAACTTTATTCCGCAATGTTCCACAATATTCCAGCATCTACGTACATCACTTCTTGCAAGACTTATTTTTGCATTTTTCGCAAACCTTAACAATAAAAGAAGGGCTTCCAAAAATGCTAAACACTCCTATTCTATTGCTTTATTACATGTTTTACTATACATCCATGTACTAAAATGGCTACCTAGCTCCTTTTTTGTTGACAGTAAACGTATTAGAGCACACTTGAATGTTGAATGTGGTTGGTTCCTAGACTCTCTTTGGGTAATTCCTCCCTGATGATTGACCAAGAGCGACTCTTCGCCCACTTTTATGGGTGCCCACAACATTTGGGTGGCTAAAGTGTGCTAAAAGGAACTTTTTGGGCTGGTGACAAGCCCTGATGATGGTCATGGTGTTTGCAAACTTTGCCTCTCCTTTTTTGGGCTCTTTTTTAAGCCCCATCATTGGCTCCCAAGGGAGGAAAGCCCCCACTTTGCACACACCCTTATCTGCTACTTGTCCAAAGTCGGTCTAAAAAGAGTTTTGGACTCACTAAAAGAACTTCCTTTTTCTAATGTCAATTGTACTAGAGATTCTGCTCTCTCTTTTGTATTACTTCTACTTTACTGTGAGAACTTCTAGTGTCACCCTATTATGACTTTCATGAAGGCAGGGATTTGGGATTTTGGTCTATCCACGTGGATTTTTGCCTACAAACCTAAAAGCGTTGAGTATGGGCCTGATTCATTTTATTGTGTAAGCATTTCATGTGAGTTTGTTATGATGATAAAAGAGGGGTAGGAATAAACTCTAAAACAGGATGCGGCATTCGAATGACGTTGAACTTGATTTTAGACATTCTTCCCTGGGGTCAGTAGACATTCAAGCGCAATATTAGACATTCAAGAGAGTTTTTGGGCGTTGATCATTACAGGGACTACGTGTGTGGCCCCATAATTCTTCGGACATAGTGCAAGTCCCAGGAGGCCGTGTTAGCACTAAAAGTCTTGAAAGAAGAAGTAGAAGTTAGTAGTTGGAAGATCTATTTGGTGTAACAAGAGGTGTTGAGAGACGTCGGTGTATCTGCGGAATAGCAATGAAGGTCATAAAACAAATCTTATTGGCCGACGACGACAGACAGACAGTGTAGGTCCTAAGCCGACAACACTCCTCTCTAGCTGCACAAAGTGTGCAATATAGAAAGTGTGCTCTTGCAGAAACAGGGGTAAAAGAAAAAGTGGAAAGAGGAGAGAGAAGAAAAAGTGGAAAGAAGAGAGAGAAGAAAACGTGGAAAGAAGAGGGAGAAGAAAGAGTGGAAAGCAGAGAGAGAAGAAAAAGTGGAATGAAGAGAGAGAAGAAAGAGAAGAAAGAGTGGAATGAAGAGAGAAGAAAAAGTGGAATGAAGAGAGAGAAGAAGACGTGAAAGAAGAGGGAGAAGA
>JAOXNJ010221745.1:2614-16526 GCA_028566655.1 Metis holothuriae | reverse complement strand
GATGGACTATTGATATTTAACATACTTAGAGTACAATACTGAGCATATAAAGATATAGAATAAGACAAAAAGACAACTTAATACGAGTCCTAGTCCTAGTTTGTTTCACCCAATGTGCTTTTTTTTACATTGGTAACATATAGTTAGTCAAAGAGAGAACTGAACCCTGGACTTCTACAAAGAACACTGTACTAGTTGCTTAAAGATTACAAACGCCAGCAGTGGATCGATGTGTAGTGTCACTTATCTCTGAGGCCCAGAAGTGCGTGAGCGCCCTCCAGCATCCCACATGTTTTTGTGGGCCTGAGCGTGGGCGAGGCCAGTCGAGCAAACACTGCCCATCCCGAAACAACCAGTTGCCATAACACAACATTCTTGGTTGGGGTGACTTGCTTTGTTCGCGTTGGCCCAAGGTCGACTTGTTTGTTGCAACCCCAGGGTGGACCGCACACTCCAGAGGCACCTCACAGGTAACACACTTGACTCTCATTACTTGCTTCTAGGCATATAATGCTTCTTGTTCTTTATCTCTTATTCTATTACTATTCTCATCTCCAATTAAATCAGCTCTAACTAAATAATTGTACATAATTAATCACTTAATGAGTGCTAATAACATAGTTTGACCCTCAAATATGAAGCGATATTGACTCAAAATGTGCTACTACCACTACTTACACTACACATGGCTTTTTGCTAAGGTTCAGCAATATTATAATATTTACTTTTATGGCTGCTACTAGCTACAGATGTTATTCGTGACAGATGTAGTGGCTACGTGAGGCAGATCCTCTGCTTTTTTTTTCCACTTGTGTACTGTAGAACCATGATGAAAATACGCACTTACTTGGTTTTCCTAGAACCTGACTTTGAACTGTTCTACAGTGATTGCTGCAGGTGTTAGAGCTTCTTGAAGTCGACTTTTTGTCAAGAGCTTTATAAATAAAGTGTCAGAATGTACAAAGTTCGACTAGTTTACCCCATAAAAAGTGCATTGATTTGAGGCACAATCGATAAAAGTCGTCTCGTGAGAGAGTTCGGTCAGATAAGCCTTCTCTGCTCGGGGCCTTGATTGATTGATTGATTGATTGGTTGAGTCATCAATCAAGCCAATAAAGGCAACAACCTTTTCATTACTACACACTACTTTCTTTGCCAAATGTAATCAGCTGAAATTGGGCCTTATCTAAAGTGAACAAATATTGCCTAGTTAGTTTTCTGCGTCTTGGGACCAGTTTCATTACTGGCATTTTACTCTTTTTCCCTAGATACAATGTATGTCTGTATAAATTACTGAATAGTGTCTCAATCTCTTCAATTAACGAAGGCAAAGTAGAAGCAGAAGTAATCAACGTGCTAATATTGACCCTAGCTTACAAATGTACTACTTATATGCAGTTATTGTACTTAATACCAAACAAATGTAGTAGTATCTTCTTTTACTTGCTGATCCAGGATACCAAAGGGAATATCTATTAGCACTAAAAGCCAATAAAACATGCTTTATAAGCAAATGAGTCTTTGTTGTGTCCCTATAGGCACTGCTTGGATCAGTGCTGCACAAACATTGGCTGATTGATTGCAATCAATCAATTCGCCAATCAATCGCAGCCAATCGAGAAAACATATTAACACCTGTAGAACTATGTAAGTATATGTAGATGTGATGACAATCTTTCTCTCTCTCCCTGTCACATTCACTGCATGGGCGTCTATTTTCGGCCAAAACAGCTTCTATTCCGATGTGTCACGTGACCTGCTGGAGAAAATGTATGTATACACAGTACGTGTAGTGTTACCGAGTCAATTTATAGGACAAAGAGTAACAATGTGGGCTAAAAATGGCATAGAAGAGGACCAAATGTGTTGAGGGAACTATTGTAGGATGATCAATAATGAATGTGAGTGTGTGACGCACGACCATCGATTCCGTTGCCGGGGCTCGCGTGATACGTCAAGAACCAAGCTCGGAGGTCAGCACAACTAGGTAGCTACATTCAGCACTTCCTTTTTTTTTATTTCTCTCTCAAAATCTACAGGAATTTCAAGGAATCAGCAATTCCTTTTACTAGAAAGTACTTATTAAAGAGACTTTTTTTATAGATATTCTTTTTTTCAAGTAAAGGCCTTGAACAAGGCCCTGGGTAGAGGAGTGCATCAATTCTGGACCAGACCCAGTATCAGTGGCCATGAGACACTCACAATCAGCTGGCAATACAGCAATTTCGTCTGTGAAACAACTGCTTGCTGTACACACATGGTGTGTATTAACATGTGTAGAGGAGGCGACACGTGCTCCGATTACGTAACCGACACGTGTGCTTGGCTGGGCCTTAATGCGTGGGCGTTAATAACAGATGGGACCCACAACCACTACAACGACTACTTACTGATAGGCCTGCTCGTGATTGCGGCCACTTGTCCGGCTTTTCTGTGTGTGTGGCCTTCCGAAGAGCCACACAATCTTGCACATGAACACTGAGAGTGACGCAAGAACATCAGCAGAAACTGAGACTATAACGACATGACTTCGTATAAAGAGGAATAACAAGTACGTATCAGGGCTTTATAGTGACTATTATGTACTACACACGCATTATTAAGGCTATACGCGACCTTTGATCGGTGATTGGGGAGGCCAACAAGTTTGACTCCAAGAACAATTATGTACTACTCAATGCACCCAAACGAACACAGAGAAAATGAGAATGACGAAAAAAACGACGCTCTTTTTTGTGGCTTAACCCTTTATTGCTCTCTGTGTGTAATAATACCTAGTCAATAACATTTCGGCTTGTCGTTTTGTTCTTGTTGGTCTGATGAATTGCTATCCAACAAGTCGCTAGAAAGAAGCAGCAGACATTACGTGGTTGCTCTGGCCTCATGGCTGAGTCGGGGCAGGTGCGGCTTTCTCTCTTGGCCAAGTTGCTTTCCCCTGCTTTCCAGCAGCTGACGACCTCAACTCGGGCCGCACACAGTGCCTCAATAGCGCTGCTGCAGGGGCCTCGATCTCAATTAATCATCATTCTCAACCAAAATAATCTCTTCAAAAAAAAACACTTTTGACAAACTTCATTGGACGCCATCAATCGTATCTGCAATTCTTCCTCCGATTCCTAAGGCACGGCGACCTACTACAGTACTTACTGCTGCATTGGTGAGGCCTTTTTACTAAAGAGGAATAAAAGTAGAAATAAGGCACATTTTGCTTCAAAAGAAGTCTTCTTCTTTTTTTTGACAATTTCTTCTGATTTCTTGACATTTTTCAAGGTAAAAAAGTGTGTTTTCTTCTTGCAAGAGTATCCATATATATGAGGAGATGTTAGTGCAGTTGTGGACGTCCTTGATGAGGTTGCAGGCGTCCTTGCTCATTCTCAATAGGACAAATCAAAGATTTCATTCACAATTAAATCTAGAGGATAAAAGACTTGTTTAATTTGCTTATCTGATAAAGATTTCAAAGTATTTTTTGTCAAATTGAGCTCTCAATGAGATTACAGTAATAAACAAAGTTCTTAATAGCCTTATACACTTCTAATTAAAAAAATGCTAAGAACGATGTAAAAGTAAAGTGACAATGTAAAGTTTAAAGTAGTTTAATTTAGTTTTGACCAATAGTAAATGTCGAATTGGGCTCTAATTGGCTTGGCCAGACGAAATTGTGTAGTTAGTGGTAGTAGTAAATCCGATATCTCCTACTAACACTGAACTATGCAAACAACGAGCTGGCCTCAGCTTTCGAGGCACTCGACTAACAAACTTTGGACACTGCATGTAGAGTGCCGAATGTGTGCCAGACTTGCATCAGTCAGTCCATTTACATGGGTACTTGTATAGAATGAAGCACTCAATGTATTATTGGTGACGCCGATCTTGGCATCGCTCCCTCGGCCCATCTGGCAGCGACTGCGAAAGCAAAGTCGGTTCGTACACAGTCTGCACTTATTTACCTGGAAGAAGCAAGGAGCAAACGTTTGTTGTAGACCAAGTCGTCGAGGTGAGTCACTCCACTTGCTCTCAAGGGGAGCAGCACCACATAATGAAATACGAAACTTCAGAAACTTCAGAAAATGGCTGAAATAAGGCTGTCAGCAATAACGATGACCATTGCTCCAACGATTTGGATCGCCCATTCAATGTCGTCTTTACTTGACCAAAAGGAAGAACACTCGTAGATACATTAGTGGTGGCACTGAAGTTGGTTTGTACAATGATTTTAAGAAGAAATGGCAATAAAAACAGTAGTAAAGAAATAATGGTATTAATAATAGTTAAAGTGTGGTTGTGAATATGACAGTTAGCTTAGTAGAAGTGGATCTCGAATTTCGCTCCCCTCTATTTCCCTTTGTACTACGTACATACAAAGGTCTTGAACTTCTTGATCCCAGATCGAATCTGAGGTCGTCGATCACATCCAATTTTGTTTTTCCTTGAAAAAAAAAAGCCAAAAAAGAAAAAGGCCAACTGGAAATAAATGCGACTTTTGATCTCTTAATCTCATTGCATAACATTTTTTTGGCGGAACCTTATGAACTCGGTTAAGTCTCGTAATATCGCATTTCGTCTCGCCAAATATAGTTTTTGATTCGAATTAAATTCGAATAACAAATCGATCGTGTACTACGCCACAAATATTTGTGTACATCTCTTGTTATGTGCGAGCAGGGATATGTATTTGACACGTGCCACACTACTTTTGCGTAAGGAAATAACGATGCACGTGACCAGAAGTTTCTTTTTTGACTATATGGATTTCCTTCCAAAACCCTAACAACCTATTGGATAAAGACGGACGTCTCCTTCCTTCTTCTATCTCCACTTATTATCGTTATTACTTAAGTACGTGTGATTACTGCTCTCTCGTTGTCATGGCACCGCATCTGATTTACCGTGGACACTCTGCTTCCTTTGACACTAATTGTGGCCAGACCAAATAACATTGCATCCAATTAACCACATCCAGTACATAATTTCTTCATATCACTCTTCTTTGGAGTTCTTTATTAAAGTCGTTATTGCTTGCTTACTTCGTCTTCCTTTCAACGAGAAGAGGTTACCCAAAAAGGAAGCTTGCCCTACGAAGACTGTCTCTAAACATTACATTATTTTGTGCAATGCTACTGTCGTCCTAATGAAAAGAGCTGAGAAAATTGCAAAAAGATGTTTGACGAACCAAATAGGATTCATTAGAGATTTTCAGGGCAGAATCTTAGCAAATTCAGTCTACCTAATGATCAATTTTAAGCATATTTTGATGCAAAAAATTATTATTTTTTAATTAATTGTCAATTAGGCTTTGCGAAAACTAATATTTGCATTCTTGTTTTATTACAGTAACGACAACTGGAGCCAGCTTCAGCCCCGAATCCCCATCTATCCCTGTTCATTAGACTTGCTCCAACATTAACATAAATTAGTCACTTATAATTTGGGTCTAAAAGACAAAAAGGTGCTAAAAGGAGGTGTTAAATCGTGTTAACAAGGAAAAAAGGATCAGAAATAAAAAGGATTTTAAGGTGAGTTTCAAAAGTAAATCGAGGATGGGCCGCAAGAAGATTCAGATCTCGCGCATCACGGACGAGCGCAATCGCCAGGTGACGTTCAACAAGCGCAAGTTCGGCGTGATGAAGAAGGCGTACGAGTTGAGCGTGCTGTGCGACTGCGAGATCGCGCTCATCATCTTCAGCTCGTCCAACAAGCTGTACCAGTACGCCTCCACCGACATGGACAAGGTGCTGCTCAAGTACACCGAGTACAACGAGCCGCACGAGTCGCTCACCAACAAGAACATCATAGATGTAATAATTCTCAAATGAATCATGGAATTTAAATGCATTTCTCACCCGATTTCCATGTTTTTTGTGCGATTTTTTGTTAATCTCTCGTTCTTTTGTTATATGAAAGGCGTTGACGAAGAAGGAGAACAAGGGCGGGGCCGGCGGCAGCCCCGGTGGCGACTCCGACGTGGACGCGGACGGCTCCAACAGCGCGGCCGAGGCCACGTTGACGCCCAAGACGGAGGCCAAGTACAACAAGATCGACCAGGAGTTCCAGATGATGTTGCATCACCGCCAGAACAACAACAACCACGTCAACCGCACCTTCTCCATGCCCGTGTCCGTGCCCATCAGCGACGACACCAACGGCCCCGTCGTCATGGCCGCCAACAACAACAACGCCTCCTACACCGCCCTCAGCCCCAGACCGTCCGTCAGTCCCAGACCGCCCTCCAACAACGGGTTTGTAACTTTTTGTAACGAATTTTTCGTTTTTTGGCCATAAAACATGCAAAAAATGGCGTACACGTTGGACATCTCCTTGATCAGGATGCTCGACATGTCCGGTCACGCGTTCGTGGCCAGGGCCGGCGCGCAGTTGCCGCGCCAGGTGGCGAGCAGACCCAACCATCTCCGAGTCATCATTCCCAGTGGCAACAACCAAGGTAGCAACAACGGCAACAACGAGGGAAACAACAGAGCCAACATGTCTGGAACAGCACTCGACGATGTCAGTAAACCATTATGACAATTATCATTGATTAATTACTTAATTGACTCTTAATTGATAAATGACTTAAGTAATTATCTAATGATTACCTCGATCCTTAAAGGGCGGAGGAGGATTACTGACCTACTCGCCAGGCTCCTTCCCCGGCCAAGACTTCACTTTATCAGCGTCCGATCTGAGCACTCTGAGCTCGCTGCAATCGCACTGGAATCAGACCGGCCAGAACAACGGGCAACAGAACAACGACATGACCTCTGCGTAATTGCCTATCCTTAATTAATTAATGGATTGATTGTTTGATGAATGATTTTTGGTGATTTCAGCATTCCTCAGCTGAGCATCTCGAGCAGCTCGCCTCCGCCCATGGCGTCGGGCTCGCACGCCGTCAAGTCGGAGCCCCTCTCGCCTCGATCAGATCACCTTTCACTTCATCGACAACAACAGCAACAACAAGTTCAGGCATCGCTCTCATCTCCACTACAAAGACCGTCGAGCTCGCACTCTCTACCAGGCGCCCTGGCATCGCAGTCGGTCACGCACCTCTCCCCATCGCATCTCAGCTCGGGTGACCCCACTAAATGTTCATTATCAAGTAATGAAGAAATGGTTGAAATCAAGAAATCAACTCTTGATTGATTGATTGATTGATTGATTGATTGGTTAGGCAATGCGAGTCCGTTGAGCGGCGGCGCGCGACTTTCGCCCTTGCTGCACTCCGACGCGTTGAGTCAGCTGAGCGCGCCGGTGCTGATGCCGCAGCATCACGCGGAGGAGCCGCATCAGCATCAGCACGCGATGCCGCTGCAGAAGCGAATCAGATTCTCCGCCGACAACTGGCAATGATAAATGGTCAACAATTGACTCATTCTAAATTTCGGTCTTTATAAGAACTAAATTCATAAGTGGTCTGGTTTGATCTCTCTCTCAATGTCTCATTTCATGTGCCCACCGTCAATGGATAAATGACAATTAAGAGCACAATTGAACGAACACACAGCACGCACACACACTATTCAGATGTTTCATGTTGTATTGTACCATTTTCTGTGCTATAGACGTTGCGATTTACTCGATCGAAGTGAGTGAGTGATCCCAACCAAGTGGTTAATCCAGAAGCTGCTTATATGTACAATAGGTGTTCCTTTTTTTCATCCCCATGGACATTCATCAATGATTGTCCTACTTGAATCAAGGGCGAGAATCAAGTCTGAATGGCATTGATCGATTGAGTTAAATGTGAAATGAGTTGAATTGTACAAAGTCTTGGTGAATTTTTGTGTCGCGATCGCCACTCAGAACTGTCGACTACCAATGTCGTCATGTGAAATCAATGTCTACACTATGTGTATCTGTGACAGCACTTGTCGATTCGGCGAAATATACTGTGTGCATCACCTTTAGCCGTGAAAACATCAATTTAGTGAGCAAACTTTTTGAATTCTCACTGGAATGAAGACATTTCATTTCATTGAGTTCTTTACTCGTTGTCCACGTAGCCGTTGTTGATGTTGAGGGCGTGCTCGAAGGAGACGTCCGCGGTGTTGAGGCCGAGCTTCTGGGCCATGCTGGCCCTCACGTTGTCGGCGAACAACCTGGGGTCCCTCTGCTCCTGCTCGGTGGGCGAGTACACTTCGCAGAACTCGAGCAGCACACGAGTCCGAAGCTGACACAAAGTCAGCCAGAGACACCCAGCCAAATTCGTCTTCTACACAATGCATTTGAGGAATTACGAGAAAAATCACTAAAGCAAAAATATACTTTAACTAATTTTGAACTATTGTCATTTAGCAAACTTGATCCCAAGTCCAAGTGAGAGTGTCCGGACAATTGATTTTGCCGATGTGCATCAGTACCGGTTGAACCGGGAGGCCCGGTGCGAAGGCGCCCGTTCTGAACCGAACCAATGCAGTACGGCCGTTAGTGCACGTTGCTTCGGGGAAAAGCAGCAATTGGGGATAACCACTCTAAAGGTAAAGTAAAAATTCAAATTTAAGGCGAATTTTAAGGTTTTTTTTTTGAACATTTTTATATTTTTGGCTTAGTTGAGTACTACTCCTTGGGCAATAAGGGCTGCTCGTTGCTTAATGGCCTCTAAGCTCTGGGCCCTGGCCTGGTCGCTCTCTCTGAGCACCCACAAGGTCTGCAAGGCGTGGAGGATGAAGCCCAGCATGGGCCAGGAGCGCAACTGCATCTTCGCCACCGGCGAGCACTCCGTGGCCACCAGCACCGACGCGTCCACGAAGGTGGAGTGCGGCGCCGCCACCAACACCGTAGCCTCTTCCGGCTTTGCCTAAAAACATCAATCATGACAACATTTCTCTTAATAATCAATCATAAAGCATTAATCAATAATACTTTTTTTCTCATTTTATTATGATTTTTATATTTACGATCTGCCCTCTTGTCTCGATTCTGTGGATGCCAGCAACGAAGAGAGAGGCCCTCATCAACTTCCTCACCCGTTTCTGAGCCCAGGATCTAAAACCTTCCAGAGGTTTCTCTTGGGCCCCAATCAAAGCTATTTTCGAGATGAATGCGGTTAAGGCGACGAGAAGTAATAACAGAATGAATCTCAAGGGAGCCAGAGTGATTGACATGAAGATTATCTGGAGTATTTGACAAGGATTCAAGTCGAGACGATGATAAAAAGGATTGGGCTCCAACTTTGAGGGATGAACCACTCTCACTGTTCTCGACAAGGGGGTCTTGCTCACCATACTAAAATGAGCTTTAGTGCAGTAAATTCTCTCTTTTTCTCTCTTTCTTTTTAATCGACTGCTACACAAAATTAAGTGTCTTTAAGAAATCTGCTCTTTTTATGATACATCCGTATTTTTTGCACTTTGATGAAAAGCTAGGCGTTTGTTTGGGATCCTTGGCCAACTGAGAGTTTGAAAAGGGCAAGCATTACATCTGTGAGTGTTTGTCTATAGCTTTCCATTCACGGTTGAGTGCATCCATCTTTGAAATATGTACAGCTGAGGCCTAGTTCAAGCCTTGGCATTGCGAAACAAGTGTTCCAGGTGCATGTGCAATTTCTTTGGCCAGCAAAATGCACTTTCCTGGAGGAAGCAATTTCTAGTTTTTCCTGATCTATTAGTGCAGTTGCCAGCAGAAAATTGCTTTTAGGGGCTCAGATTGCAGATTCAAGGACATGTCAGAGGGCTTTAAGGGAACTCTATACCTCACTTGGGCCTCTCCAATTTCTACCTCAAATCTGCTGCAATCACTTCCATACCTGTTCACTAAACACTTCAAAGGCCTTCAAGCACGAACATGAAGGATATAAGCAATCACTCTTCCACAAACTAATTGATTTTATGCCTGATTCTCTATCATTTTACAATGTATCTCTATCTGTATACTCTAAAGTACACCCATGCTTGTAATTATTTGGCTCTTTTTCAAAAGGCGTCATGTTAGTACTACTAATAATTTCCAAAATCAATGAGGAAAAAATTCCTTCTTGTACGTATAAGTAAGAAAAAAGTCATAATAAATGCGACGAGCATTGCCATTGAAAACTGCAACAAATACAAAAATAGATTTTGAAAAAAACTTACAATTAAAAGATCCTCAAAAAACTTGCTTTCAACTCGGCTAATTTCCCTCATACTTTCCTTTATCGATCCCCATTACTCAGCCATACGTAGCAAAGTGCTTTTGACCGGCTTTTTAGGATTGGGAATGCTGGGTGACTCATGTCCCGGAGCTGGAGTTGACTTTTAGGGACTAGGGCCCTCCACATCCCTAGTCGCGCCGCGCCCCGGCGTCTGCCCCGGCCCGCCGGGCAGACGGGCCGGCCAGGGCTGGCCTAGGGAAACGGGCAGCAGTTCTCCGCAAAAAAGGATGTATGTGTGTATACGCCGCGAGGCAGAAAGTGGGAGGCGGGGAAACCGGCGAGACGAGAGCGCCGGCAGAACTGTGACCACATGTGCCCAGCATTACTTGCTTCTAATACATCTTTTAAGAAGCCAACTTAAATTGCACACTGGTATTTAGGTATATTTAAAATTTCAAAAATTGTCAATTGATGAAATATTTTACCAAAAATTTTGGAAGTGACCTGTTTTAGGTGCTATTTGTGTTACAAAAAAAGCATTTTTCGAAGAAGCGTGTTGGGCGCTTTTTGAGACGGCGTAAGTGGTCACAGTTGGCGCTTTGGATCTGTAGTCGCTTCCGTGTGTAGAATCACTTCTGCCTCTGCTCTCCTCGTGGTCCCTCGCCTCTCCTCGCACTTCTTCCCCGATTCGATCATGTCGTGGCAGTCGTACGTGGACGACCAGCTCATCGCGACCGGCATGGTCAAGCAGGCCGTCATCTGCGGCCACGACGGCAACGTCTGGGCCACCTCGGCCGGATTCAATGTAATGAAACTCTTCCAAAATTGCCCAAGTCATTCTCAGCAACCCATTCTTGCTTATTGATTGAGCCAGTTTTGTGCTTAGGTAATGGACGATTTCGTTTCTTCGTTCAATCACATCGGCCATGCTCTCGTTTTGCCTGCGATCTCTCATTCGTCTTTTTTGGTGTTGACGTCATTATGAGGACTCGATCATTTTTAGGTTCCTTTGTGGCCGCCCTTTTTTGGCTCTTTAGCAAAAGCTGTGATATAATGAGCGTTGTTAGCTGTCCTCTTGATTGATCTCGTGTCGTTTTTGCCTGTTTAGTGGACGCCGTGGCATTTGGAGGACCTTTTTCACTTGAGGGTGGCCTAAAATCGAACTTCAGACTTTTCAACTGTCGCTTTTGCATCGGACCATTTATTTATTGCATTCTTTGCACAAAGTTTGACCCAAATTCCGTTTAGATCGGCCATTCTGAGTTTTTTCCCGGCCCATTTGAGTAGAGGAGAGCATTAGCGTTGGGCGTGGCCTTTTGGGCGCCGCTGACATTTCACAGTGAGTCACCGATTCCTTTTACTGTGCGCACTAATAACGGCTGCTTGTGTAGCCTCCTTTCTCTGCTTTCCATTAGCCGATTGTCTCTTTGCATTACATCAATTAGCAGTAACCTATTGCTAGTGTTATTCTTCTTAAAATTAGGCTCGAACTTCGAAGAATTTGACATGACGCCAAATAGTCTAGAGTTCTTATTCTTGCGACCTCTGTTTCAGAAGAATTTTGTTATCAGCTTTGGCTTGCAGCAATGTTTTCACAATTGTTGCCGTCATCACTGGCTACAAGGCTGCCGTAGTAAAATAATCTAAAGTGCATGCTTGGTATCGATCTTCTTTTCAATTGCTTTACTCCCCCACTTATTCCTCTTTTTATGGGTTCTAAAACAGCAAAGTTCTGTTACCATTGCAATGCTTTAACAGTTAAGCCTCACTTGCAAGCCCTTAAAATCTTGTAGAAACACATGACGATCATACAGGCGCGTCTGTGTTCTGTTTCTTTTCACTAGTGATAAAGTTTACTGTGCATACAACACGCGTCTTCCTTCCGGCTGAGCAACAGCCAGTATCACAGTTTCTCAGTTGTGGTGTTAGTTCTCACTCTACAAATAGGTCTGGCTTCTTATGTACTCGTGTCACTGCTTTAAACACTGGCTGTAATGGCTATCACACCCAAGTGAGACGAGCTTTAACACATGGGCTTAGAACTAGAGCGTCTTTTGATTTGAAGAAAAATGATCATTGGGTGTAATTCTTTCCTCTATTTGTGTAAAGGCAGTGTAGAGTTAGCGGCGTGTCTCTAGGTAACGAGCGATGCCCGGCTGTTGCCGGATGCTATTTCGACTAGACGAGCTTCATAGAGAAGTGGTGTGGCTTCGGGTAGGGTGCCAGGTCGACGCCCGTCTGCTGCAGCTGCCGCGGTCCACATTGCGTGCACTGTTTGGCTCCGACCAGCTGTCTCTTTTTTGACCCTCTCACCTCAGCTGTGCTCGTTCAAAACAAATTCAAGCCGCCTTAAATGCCTTTGTACAGTCACTAGCCAGACATGTGCATGTACAACACACCTACAACTCGTGACCACGTGGCCTCCTCAAAGCTGACTTGGCTCTTTTCACCCTACAAACATGCATAAAGTCACTTCTGATGAAACCAATACTTATTTCGGTTATTCATGAGCTGTTTGTCATCGATATGTGTTTGTGAATTATTGGCTTATGATCGTTTTACAGGTGACACCGGAGGAGCTTCGAGCGTTGCTGAGCAAGTACGAGAACACCGACACGCTGGCTCAGACGGGCGTGACGGTTGGCGGCCGCAAGTACATGTACTTGTCCTCCACCGACAAAGTGGTGCGCGCCAAGTTGGGCACGGGAGGTGTGCACACCATCAAGACGAACAAGGCGCTGATCGTGTGTACATACGAGGAGCCCGTTGTGCCGGAGCAGGCGGCCACCGTCACCGAGAAGCTGGGGGAGTACCTCATCTCCGTCGGATACTAGAAGCAGAGCACATTATTGGCAACACACAGCTCAAGACGACCGACTTTACCCAGTACGATAAGAACAACACTTCAAATCAAGCCCCGCCTTTCCCAATAATTTAGAAAGCAATCGCCAAGCGACTCACTCTTTCCACTAATTGCTCTTTTTTGCTAAACTATTCTACCACTAATAAGCTTATCTTGGCCTTCAGAGCCCTTTTGTAGCATTCAATCAATGAGTAGTTTGCTTCCGTATTGTTCCAATTGATCCTTCCCAAGAAGAAGTGGCGTTTGTAAGTCGCGTTTGTATATGTGACACCTAGTTCCTTCTTCTGTCTCGTAGTAGTCTCATGATTCCGGTATGGAACGAGCAACCCGAGTGAGCTGCTTTGCTCCAGCTGCTTCGTCTCTCTCAATAACTCTCCCTGGTTCCCCAACTGGCCTCGTCAAGCAAAGCTGTCTGTTGGTCACTCGCTAATTTATGCTTCATTATTATCAATCAACGAGCGAATGAATGCCTCAATCGCGGTTCCCTAACCCAACACGCCAAGTAGTCTAGCCCTAAGTAAGCCTCTGATGTCGCTCTCTTCTTTCTGGTCGATTGATGATTGATTGATTGCTATCGCCTCTGTCCCTCTCGCGCCTCCCCTTTTGTACCCGGATCGCCGAGATTGCTGCTGCTCTTCGATTCGTCGGTCGCCAAATCGATCGTCGTTTGATACGAGTGCGATTTTCAAATACCACACATGAGTTTATCTATCTCTAATGGATCCATCGAGTGCGTCAATTATTCCGTAGAGAGCACAATGGTTAGGTAACCTACACACTTGTTTAATCTAAGTATGGTTAAGGAGGTACAATTCTATTAATTTAAATCATTTTTGGTGGTCTGTGTTTTGAAGTGCGACAAATGTTCTTGACTAGATCGTTTCGTCTCTTCAGCATTAACGCTGCTGCGAGGCCTGTTGCAGATGAATGCGCATGTGTCGGTTGAGGTTGCCCGACTGCGAGAACTTGAGGTGGCAGAG
>JAOXNJ010221634.1:0-16546 GCA_028566655.1 Metis holothuriae | reverse complement strand
CCTTATCTCATAAGGCTGGGCTCAGCCTTACGAGAGCCCAATTTTTCGGCGCAAGGCGCGATTTGGAATACCGCCTCAGGGGAAGGCGGGTCCTGACCAGTGTTACCAAGTTAGGCTGGTGCTTGGCACCGATCAGCGGTGCCCATAGTTCACTACTCTGCCACATGTTCCATGTGTGGGGCAAGGTGTGTGGAGCTTGGGTTTGTAATCTATCCAGCCTCCAGCGGCGCGTCACCATCTGCATACCCGGGAGGGGTCCTTCAGCTGAGCACAGGTGAGGCATTGATGCGCCTCTTGTTAAGCTGTCAGCTGCAGTTGTTTGCAGTAGCTCCTGGAGGCATTGGTCAGGTCATGTGAGCATTCCCGCTGTGATTAGGAGCACACGGAGCACGTGTACTCTGCTGATGCTGAGAATGGCGTTATCGTGGAATAAGTCGTATGTGTGGGAATTGTAGGATTTTCCAAAGACCAATCTAATGGCTTTCTTTTGGGCAATGATGAGGGGTTTGAGCTGGCCTTCACCGACAGCTCCCCACAGAAGTACAGCAAAGTGGATGTGTGACATGAACAGTGAATGGAATACTGCTAGCTTAGACTCCCTACAAAAAGCAGCTGTTGCCGGCGCGACCTTAGCCAGGACCTGTGCAATGTGTGGTTACCAGGACAGCGTGTCGACAATGGTTAGACCTAGGTACTTATATGAGGCCACACCTCGCTGGTGTTGTGGGCCCATGGGAGCAGCATTCCATCGAGCTGCAGCTCAGTATTGGCCAGGGCCCGCCCCTGGGCATGCGGAAGCCCAGAAGCCTGCACTTAGCAGTGTTGACAGCGATTCAGTGTTGGCATAGCCACTCCTCAGTTGTGGCAGGTAGTACTGAACTGCCCTAATGGCAGCTAGTGATATTTAATATTAACACCTCAAAAAAAAGACTCAAATAATATCATAGGAAAAAGCCATCAATTCCTTCTTTATATTCTACTAGCTACAGACATAAAACAGAGGATACATAACAGTAAATAGAGCTGTTTATTCCACATTAAACTTGCATATTCATAATAAAGTGCTTTATAGCAAAAAACATATAATGTAAGTGGTACATACTACTGTAAGTAATGCTACTACAACAATGTAAAGAATGAAGTAGTATTAAAGGAGACTTTCTTTGTTTTAGTCCCAGTGTAGTGAATTATGTGTGCTTCTGATGCAATCATCAATTCTGAGCAGTGCAGACACACATTACTTTGTTATCTCCAACACGCAATACATGTACTGCACTTTCCATAACATAATGCTAGTACATAATAAGGTTTTGGTGGTAAATTGTGTTGAAAGGGTTTTCTAGCTGGTTTTGGCCCATAATTCACCGTTTATGGCCGCTCTTGGAGCGGAATGAATTAACACCACTACATAAACCACATTAGCAGCACTCTAGATTCGAGGCCGAATTCGTAGAGAAAGTCGTGACATTAGTACATCAAGAGGAAAAAGTTACTCAAAATATACTGTTCTTTTTACCTTAAAAAATTTCGAAAAAATTGTCCTAAAAAAAGAAACATTTATTTTACATACTTTTAAGACTTTAAATCACGTTTTAGTCACAATATTTTACTACATTTAGACTAAAAATTCAATCTCCTTTTGTCCTTAAATCTCTCTAAAAATACGAGCTCCTAATATAGTTCGAGCGCCCATTTCCAGGGACCACTGCATTGTCACATAACCTTGACTCCATTCATTTCATGGAGAATCTCAGATAGTCGATCATTACTAGCAGCTTACATAGTCATATCAGAGTCGCCATGTTGTCTCAGTAAGATCCAAAGAGCAAAAAGAGGGGAACCAAAAGGTCATTTATATTACATCATTTGTAGTCACTCACATTTACTTGGAACTTTGCCCCTAAAAAAGAACCAAAAAAGCAGCAAAAAAGAACCAAAAAAGAACGAAAAAGAACCAAAAAGTAGCAAAAAAGAACGAAAAAGCACCAAAAAAATCTCCTTTTTTGTACTTTTTGTACTAGGAATTCAGCCTTTTCTTATATGTACCTTATTTTATGGTTTGCTATAAGCAATAACATAAGAAGGGCTTGCTCCCCTGAAGGAGAGCTTGAGTAGTCGTGATGTGTGGCCATTTCCAACACATTTCACTGTTCCCACACACAATACGAACTCCTAGTAATATGTAGTAAAAATATAGTAATAATATTGCGTTACATTGAGGAATCGGATTCTCTGCTTTCTTTTTCATAAAGCAAAATCTAATATGTTTAAGCAATTTTTCCTCTTTTTTTGTACTTTCTGAGGTCATCCAAGTAAATCAGAAAGTTTGATTAATTATATTTTATCTACGTATATGATATAATAAAGTACTTTTTAAATCAATCTTGGAAGTAGGTAGTAAAGTCCCAAAGAGAGATTTGCGTGGAAGTGATTGAGAGATCGCAATCACAATATCATTTTTCCCCAGAAACAGCTAAGAAAGTATACCTACATTACATTGATTGTTGCTTTATCAGAGCCATTTTGAATTTTTTTTTGACAACAAAATAATAAATTTTTCTTTTTAATTTGAGCCCAAATTTTCAAGTTGATTGGCAAATATGAAAAGCCTATTTTTAAGAGCCCAAATTGCTCTTTGAAGTGTCACTAAAAATACATTTCATTCTCACTTTTCATAACACCAAAAATCTCCCTTTTACTCTCTTTTATGTGCTTCGTAAAAAAAGGCACTGCAAACAAATTGCCAGAGCCACCATAAAATGACACTAGCAAAAAAAAATGGAGACGGTACAGAGATTCTTTTCTTATGAGTTTATGGCAAACGGTGAATGGCGTCGCCATTCACCGTTTGCTTTTGCGAGCCTCATACGCAAGTTGGATTGCGTCAGTCGAGAATCGGACTCGGTGCAAAGAAGAGCAAGGACTTCATTGATTGATTGATTGATTGATTGATTGATTGGAGTACTTAATAAATAATAAAAAAGGGATTTTAAGGCTGTAAATATTATTCAGCTTTAATTGAGGATCGACTACTAATCAGATTGCTTACTGCTTCGTCTTCTTCTGCTTTGTAAGCGTTGATAACATTTACATATTAGTGTTAATGTAAAGTAATGTTTGTCTTTACTATAGCTTTTTCAGAGGCAATACGACATTAATGCTTGATTTTACCGAAAATCTCTTTTTCTTCTCACAAGTTGGGTTCGATTCATCGATTCTGCCAATCCCAATTGTCTTTTCACGTGCGAATCCAATTAGCAAGTGTTTGCAACAAAAGCTCTGCCTCCATTTATTGAACTCCTTTATCACTTCATTTCATTATTCTCTTGCCTTATAAGAAACAATGGAAGGGAACACTTGTATTAGTTAGAAAGTCCTTTTAATACTGTTCCATTTAACAAAACGTGTACATAAAGTGTAGCCTCGAAATTGGCCTTGTTCCACGGTTTGCTCTGGTTCAACAAGCCAGGTCAACAATGGAGAATAAGTACTGTAGTAATAAGTGTCGTCCCTCCCATTGTTGACTTACTTCTAGGGCTTAAACGAGCTGGACTTTGATTACAGACCCGAGGAGAACTCGAAGTCGCCGTTGTCCACGATGTGGAAGATCATCTCGTTGTTGCTGTTGTTCATCTCCTCCACGTCGGCCAGGTTGCAGAGTTCGACGGGGATCAAGACGACATCGGGCCTGAACAGTGGGAGTTTGCCTTATTTGGGCAATTACGAGATCGAATCCTCCTGTCAATACGAGCTTTGTGGCGACAATTTCATGATGGAATTTTCCGGAAGGACGCCCGATCCGCAATCTTGCTCGGGTCAATGCGATCGCCTGGCTCATTCCCTGGTCAATTCGAAGTTCAAGAAGGAATTTCTCTTCGGCAAGTGCGCCGATATGTGCAACACCAAGATGTCCAAACAGTGAGTCACTCATTGATTACGTAATCAACCAATCAATCAATCAATCAATCAAATAATAGAAGTAAAAAGTCTCTTTAAGTTGTCTCTTTAATACTGTAAGTCAATATTGTAATATTGATATTATGTCTCGATGTTTTGGCCCAAGCTTTCGTTTTCTTTTGGCTCGCGTGTCCAGACGTCAAGGCATTCTACTAATGACGTCGTGACCGCCATTGCCTACTTTCATTCCAGATTGTTCATTGCTCCCTCATATAACAACCTTTTTCATTACTGTCAATGTATTAAGAACTACCTAAAAAAGAATATTTTATTAGTGGAAAAAGAAGACTTTATTAGTGGAAAATTAAGGATTTTTACTTTTTTCATTACTGTCCCTCTTTGTGATGGAGAGAGTGACATTGGAATTAGGAAGGACTGCTCTGCGATACCTCCTTCCGCCCTCATTTCCTGCCCACACACAAATAAAACAAGAAATGCTGTATCAAACCACTAACAAAGAACAACAACAATAATAACAATAAAAACAGTAATAATAATAATAACAAGAAGGAATAAAACACTGGGAATTAGAGTGTGGATTACGAGCCCCAATAAAGTTGGAATAATAGAAAATAATAGAATAATAGAACTTTATTGATCTATGTAGTTTCTACAGCATTGTCATTTGTCATTATAATTTCTATAACAAGAAAGTATGCAGTTAATAATGAAATTTATTTACTTGACCAAAATACAAGTTCTATATGCAATTTTGCCTTCTATTTCCCCTCAAAAAGTCCATTTATAGACAAAAAATTGTTACAGAATGTAAAAAAGGGTTCTAGAATGTTCATTTCATTCTTTTTTTAGGGACTCCCCCCCTCTCCAGAAAAAGAGCCAATCTTGGGTTCCTTATTCCCAAGGGAAAACTGGGACTCAATCTAATACAGATAACACATAAAATATGCACTACAAACATATTGTTATGGTCAGACAACAACAATAGCAGTATATAAAAGTTACTATAGTAAAAGCTACTTACTTACTAGTAATGTTAAGACAAAAATCCACTGTAAAAGCTTTTTTGGTGTGGCCAAATTTCAATTTACAAGTTAAATTTGAAGTGCATATTGGCCCAAAAAGGAAAAGAAAAGGAAAAAGATGTCAAAAAAAGGGGGTCCATTTTGGCAGGAGAATTGGTGGAAAAAGGAGAAGGTAGGTGATCACTTGAAAGTCTCTATAAAATGATATTTTGACACTATTGACTTTTTTATTATTGAAACACATCACTTTTATTTAAAATTATAAAGAGAGAGTAAATAAGAAACTTTTATTAAAGTAAGTAGTAGTAATAAAAGCTCTTCTTGTAATAATGACAGTAAATAGAGATTTTGCTTTCCTTTCTTTATCGACTTTTGTCCATCCCAGAATCCAATAGCAATCAGGGATGCACAACGAGACAATTATTTCGCAGAGAGCAAAAGACAAAAAACAAATTTGCTTCTTTTTCCAACAACAAATCGACTTTTTCTCATACTAAACAAAAAAAACAACAAAAAACGAAGCCAAATTCGACTTTATTTTGTACAAATGGATAATTGGAATAAAAGACGTTCGTATGTACTGCAATTCATCTTATAGCTTAATAAAGAGTACAATAAAAGTAGTAAAATAAAAGATAATGACCATCAATAGAAAAGTCAAGTGAAGAGAAGAGGAATAAAAAGTTAATAAAAAGATAATAATGTGACTTTTGTCGGTTCTCCTCTTTATTGGACTCAATAAAGAAGGAACACTAAATAAGTAGTTATTACTAAAATAAAGTGGTTATTTATTGCTATATACGTATATTCAGTTTTAGTAATGGTGGAGATCAATGGCCATCTTATTGTGGGAGCAGCTCGTAAATTCCATCCAGCAATCATTTTTCACTCGTTGTGACTTCTTTCGAGACAATAGCACCAGATTTCTAGCACTTATTAGCACTTTAGTAATAGTACCTACTTTAGTAGTAGCACTTAGATTAGTAGCAGCAAAAGTTTTGTGTAGTGACAGAATTCTGTTTCTAGGAAGGGGGGATAAGAGGTCGTAAAAGAGACTTGGGGATCCCAGATTGTGTCGACCTTCTGTCACAATCTTCTACTAGCTACTTCTCCTTGTAGTCATTTAGTTGTAGAAGTAGTCACAAAAGTAGTCACAAAAGTAGTCGTAGTCGCAGAAGTTAACGACATAGTCACAGTTCTTTGTCTACCTACTTTTATTGCTTCACCTTCGACCCTAGCCACTTACCTGTATTTATTGCAGAAATAAGCTTTCAATTCCCGTAAATTCTTTTGTTTTTTATGTCATTAATGCTAATAGTTTTTTATTAAAAGATTTTTTTTGTAAATTTACATATATTTAATGGCTCTATTAAGTTGCAAGTCAAGAAATTAGTAGAGCAATATTCGTCGTTAATAATGAATTTTATTTTCTGCTTGTAAAGCAGATTGAGCACTCATGTAAAGTAGTGCATGAGATAAGAGTTGATAGTTAGATCTGACACAAGAGAAAAAGAAGTAATCTATTTACTCATTCAATAGTGGTCAGTGACCCTTTCCTCTTCTACAATAATCCCTTAATAAAGTAGACATTGTCATGCTTTATCTACATTCTCACTACATAGAAGTAGTCAGTATTAGTCAATATAATACAGTAATAAGTACTGGTACAGTGAGATCTTTACATATTGTACATATTGTTGTTGCTGGTAGAGCATTATGAATGAGAGAACAGATTGTGATCGGATCGGTGTCAGGACACGCACACAGGGCAAAAGCCGGCTCGATCCTTTTGTTCCATGCTCTGATCGACACACATAAGGCTTCGACATGTGAATATTTGTAGAGCTTTCTGTGTATTTCCTTATTGTTACAAACGACTTTTATTACAAATAATGGAAGATTTCACATTTGAGTGTAGAGAAACTCAATAGAAAGGATTTTGAGGAGCCTTCTGTCGAGTCAGCTAGCAGTGACAAGTGCAAACACTCACTATTACATGTATGTTCTTTAGAGTGTGTTCACCCGTGCGGCTTCTGTGAATCGGATCCGATTTCGGATCCGAGATCGGTGCAAGTCTCTGACTCTTCTCAGGTGTCGACATGCACCACTACTTGGAGGAAGTGGAACGTGATGGATGAGACCTACTACTTCTTTCCTTTTTATTATATCTTTCTTCTTTATTATACCTATCTTCTTTGTTTATTACTTGTCCAATAATAGTAGGTAAAAGTATTTTCTGACTCGGACTTTGCAGAAAATGTGAGAGTGAGACAAAAGAAAAAAAAATCAATTGAGACTTCAAAAAAGGAGTCAAATTTGTTAGAGTAGCTTCTTCTTCTTTTACTTACATTAGTTCTACATATTGCTGAAATGAAGCTATCTATTATTGCTTCTATTCCAGCTATCTATAGTGCTTTTAGAACTGCTACCTTCTGCTTTTAGTCAATAGTGTTTACTTTTTTGTTCTATTGCTTCTTGGGCTGTTGCCACTATCTTCTATTACTGATACAAAGTATGTCTCTGTTGCTACACTTCCTCTTATTGCTATCTTCTGTTACTGCTACTTCTTCTTCCTCTATTGCTATTGCTTCTTTTTACTGCTACTACTTCTACTACTTCAATGACTACTACTTCTTTAAGTGCTACTTCTCCCACTATAGGTATGCAAGTACTATAAGATTTGATTTTGTTGCCCTAGGCACTTTTGGGTTCGCCGGCAACACCGCCTCATCCTCTCCAAATTGCCACCCACAACGACGTACATACAACAAATTTACTAGTGTATTTTGAAATGTCACCCTAGATTTTTCTCACCATTTACTGCTATTATGAGCACTTACTTGTAATCCATCACACTCCTTTTTTTTTGGCTGAGTTCAATTTTGTTGTCATTATTGTGTTGTATGACGGTTCAATGCCCTTTCAATCCACTTACCCCATCCCATTTTAGATGTTGTTTACTGTATGTACCACATTTTTTTTCCTTTTCTTGTCAAGGGAAATTGACTTTTAAGTGATTACGTAATCACTCACACTAAATGGAATTTATTCTTACTATTATAATACTTGTCATTTGGAAGAGAATGTGTGTACTGCAGTCAAATTAGAGGCTGTAGTAGTTATAAGTACAGTGAAGTCTGGAAATCTGTCACCAGCTTCCTTTGGATTTCATTTGCCAGACCCCCTAATTTTCATTTTCTCTTATCATATTATTCATTTTTTATTCTTTTTACATAATATTCTTCATTTCTCCTATCTTTCCTTATTATTTATTATGCACTTTAATGCATTTTATCCGTTTTTTCAATACTTTTGATAGTAAACCAATATACGATGTAGGACTACTTATAACAAAGATTTTTGTAGGATTACGAAGCAATGATCTGTAAACACACCTGTCACGAATTTCCGTAAAAGCCGAATTCAACTGTAAAGCTTATTATTTGCCATTATCAATATATTTCGAATGCACTTATTGAACGCTTTGGCACTCATTGACGCGTTATTAAAAGATGCATCGATCCATGCATCCATCCATCTCTGACACTTTACACAACTAAATGATTATTTATAAGTGAACATAGTAAATATTTAGAAAAGACAGGAAATATTCTATTTAATATGTAAAGATAGTATTGCATTTAATTTTGAATAATTTTCAATAATGCATTTACTCAACTATTGTATAGTATA
The DNA here is from genome assembly GCA_028566655.1 of Metis holothuriae. Taxonomy (NCBI): domain Eukaryota; kingdom Metazoa; phylum Arthropoda; class Copepoda; order Harpacticoida; family Metidae; genus Metis; species Metis holothuriae. Next base: position 7,913 of record JAOXNJ010221634.1, on the reverse strand, counting down.
AAATTGCCTTATTTAATGATTAGCCTTCTATTATGAATATCGATTCCACCTAAATACAATAATGACAATAATAATTGCAATTATAGCGCTTCAAAAGGCAATAATGATAATAATAAAGGCAATAATGACAATTATAAAGGCAATAATGACACTTTTAAGAAAAGTACGGTTCACTGTGCAAATCGACCTCTACTGTATACTTGTCTCTCTCTTCTGTCATCACTGCAATCATGATTGTCATCACTGCAATCATCATTGTCATTGTAGTCACAGTACTCGTTGTTGTTGATGTCGTTGCGGATGACGGATGCGTTTGGCTCCAGATAAAGCCGCAAAGATAGAAAGAGAGAGAGAAAAAGTCACTTTGCGACTACAACAAACATTACGACTACAACTACATTACGACTCTTAGTAAACAGTAAAGTAGTCATAATGTGCAATGTATACATATAATATGTATAAGGTGAATGTCCGATTGTCACTCACGCTTGCATGTGCAACGTTCGATTCGATTCGTGACTGACATTACAACCGTTCATTCGTTAATTGGACACGCATCAACGTTGTTATTGAGCTTTGGCCAAAGCTGGAATTATGTAGCTTTTCATCTTATTTAAGTCTTATTTAATGATTTTTATTAGTAAAATGTGTGATTTATTAATGTTGTTTACAAGAAAGAAGAACAATAAATGTATTGTTTTTAAGCTGACATACAAGTAGAAATGTCACAATTATTGCTCTTAATGTGTCTCCAAAGGTCGCAAGAATCGCAATATTACATACATAATACATATCATTACTAATTCATACTAGACTCTGAATGTCGAAGTAGTCCCTGATTGATTGATTGATCGATTGATTGATTGATTGATTAGGGCTCCGCCCAACTAATCACTTTGATTATACCCTTGACATTCACAAAAAAGCAATAAAAGACATCATTTATTTCACTTGATTTCGGTGTTAATAACAAATCTTTTAAGCTCAATTTTCTCTTTAGCCTTTAATAATAAGACTTCTTTTATTACTGTACATATATAAAGAGTATTATTATGTGTGCAGTTGACAAGGCTGAGAAATGAGGTTGGTGACCAGAAACCGAGAGGGAATCGACTTTCGAGGTCGACCATAATAGTAGAGCACAAGTTTTGTTGGTTGGATGCTCTAAAACTTATCTGCTTTACCTAGAAATAGAAGTAAAAAAGAGATTGTTTAGTAAAAGAGGAATAAATGAGAGAAGAAGAAGGAATAAAGGAGAAGGAATAGAAGAAGAAGATAATAAGATCAATAATAAAAGATGAAAACATATATAATCAAGTAGTTAAGTGTAATGTCAAGTACAGAAAGTGAGATCTGAAAAAGAGAGAGAGAGGGAAAACAAACTTCTTTATTGTGAATATAAAACTCATTTCAAGTCGAACTTATTCTAACTCTATAGCTCTTTCTAGTACTAGTAAATAGGGTATAGTAAGAAATTACATTGACTTCTGAGTTTGTGTCCAACTATGCTATTATTGGCTGTCTTATCTGCGAGCCGGGCCAAAAGTTTGGAATGGGACGTGTGGCCAGAAACGGATGTTCGACCAAAAGGTTCCAACAACATTCTCATACGTCCATTTCCAATAGGCACGTACATAGGTACTTCATTGTTAAAGGTTGAATATTGGAAATGTTCTTGTTAAGCGAACTTTAGAGTTTGTTCCCTGTTTTAGGTGTTATTCCGCTATTTTTGGACACTATTCCACACTTTAGACATTATTCCACACTTCAGTTTAGGCCTTAGTCCGCCATTTTTAGACACTATTCCACATTTTAAACACTATTCCACAGTTCATTTTAGGCTTTAGTCCGCTATTTTTAGACACTATTCCACACTTTAGACACTATTCCACAGTTTATTTTAGGCCTTAGTCCGCGTCCTTTATTTTTAGACACTATTCCACAGTTCATTTTAGGCCTTAGTCCGCTATTTTAGACACTATTCCTCAAAGATGGTACCAATGCAACAAAAGCAACAGTAACAATAATAAAAGTATTTATTACTGCTCTCTTAATAATGTTTCTATTCGTAGACAAATGAGACTCATTATTGTTGCCACTTTAAAAAGATCCAAAGGCCAAAAGTCAGAAACAAGTACAATACTTATTTACATTAGTAGAAATTCGGATCTTCCAGTCAGCTACAAAAAGAATTAGAGTAGTATTAAACAATCTTCTTTTACAACTACGTACAGTTACCTACTTACATTTTTTTTGTGTGTGTGTGTTTCTTGTGGCAACGTATTTTTGTAAACAAAAAAACTTTGTTCCCTTTTTTTCGTTTTTTTTTTCGTTTCTTTTCAAAAAAAAGAATCTTTTCTCAACAATAAAGCTTATTATTGTTGTTGAAAATGTCCATTTTGTGGAGTGGAAATTGCCTGGCCATTTCTCTGGCTGTCATCTGACAAAGACAACAACTTTGGACAGGAATGTAAACAGTCCAAATTTATACAAAGAACACTAAATATTGCTCTTAATGGTACATACTTGAGCTAATTCTTATGGAATTTAGTACATTCTTTACTAACATTTAGCAAATTACTAAAGACTTATTATTATGTATTACTCTTTTTAGTGCAAGTTTAACCTAGATTTTGCTAATGCATTAGGAAATATTGTACTTGATTAAATTTGTTATTTAAACATTTAAAGATAGAAATAAACAAACTATTCATACTATTCATTCTTCCCTTATTATACAACTCCTTATTAAATTTGCTTTTTTGTACAGTACCTAAATAAAAGCCTAGTAGATAATTGAAATGAAGCAAGTGCACCAAATCTTTCATCAATCAATCAATCAATCAATCAATCAATCAATCAATCAATCAATCAGGGAAGATTCTGTGGTAAAGTGTCAGCTGTCGACAAGTGTGCCTGGCAAATGAAGATTGATGACGAATCAGGCCCAAGCATAACAAACAACTTGCTTTCCCATGCCGTGACAATCAATCGCGTGTTACAGTCAGTCTTACCGGAAGTAGAAGCGCCCTAAAACTCCGTTGTCATCACATACTTTGTCACTACTTATTACTAGTGAAAATAACAAAGACACAATAACAAAGGATCGTTGACATAAAATGAATCTTTTTGTTTATAAAGTAACCTTATTATAACTTTATTTAGAAAACTGTACTAAAAGTTTTATTATAATGATCCAATATAGGTAAGTAGATAATACAATGTTATTCTTTTATTAGGTTATTTTAGGATTATGACATTACTCCCAATTGTAAAGTAATGGAAAAAGAGACAAAGTTTGAGTGTTATTCACTATTGAGTCTAAGTCACTATAATGTACCTACTATTGCTTTATTCTTTGTAGGTACATCATTTTATCGTTGTTTAGGTCACCTTTTTATCGTTGTTTTTCAACGTGTTTTTTACGACTGCATTGGCCAAAGTTTTTGGTGCCTGGCGTGCGACGCCCTCATCATCTGTAGGACCCCTTGTAGTCAAAGGAGACAATACGTTGTCCCCAACAAAAGGAGTCTTTGGGAGCCAAAGAAAAACTTCTTTTTTATCACGGATACACACTGCATGTATACTTTTATGTACGTTTATTAGGAATATTTATATAAATATTCCTAATTAAATACATATCCTATATAGTACGTACTCTTATACTATTATATAAACTGTAAGCTATTAGTGAGTTATGGAGATTAAGGGCTAAAATGAGATCTTTTTTGGGGTTCGTTGGATTTTTCTATCTGCTCCAACCAAAAAAAATACTCAATATGCACTAAAACATTATCTAACATTACGTATCACTAGCTATAATATGACTTGCAAATAATGCAGAAGGTTCTAGAAGCAAGGAAAGTGCACTTTCTCTCAATTGAGGTCGGAATATAGTAAGTATTAGTGTTTTGAAGTAGTGGAGCTTCGATTTGCAAGCTCCTCCTAAGTGCTTGAGTGCACGAACTGCATCGGAGAATTGGAAGGAAGCTTTACTATGGCTCTGTAACATTTCGTATTATTGTTAGTGGTTTCAAGTTAGTGCACTTCCAAATAAGGCTTTAAATTAAAGCAAGATATTTTTAAGATTGAGAACTAACTACGAATAGGAGTTTAACTAAATTTCATATAATGAACCTTAACTTTGTTTTCTGGCTAAAAATAATTATTACAGTCTTAAGATAGATAAGGGAAGGTTTATCTAAGCAAAAAGGATGGAAAAAAGATTGTTAATTGCTTAATTATGCAAGAATAGGACTTGAAGCCCATCTGAAACAATTCCTTGTCTATTAGATAGAGAAGAAATTGAAAAAATTCAAATATAGAATTTTCAATAAAATAGAATTTTTTTTTGAAATCGAACCTAAGCGAACCGCCCTTTTTGGCCTTCAAGTCCCATGGGAGCTCAACTGTTAAAAGTTTTGCACCTCTGCCTTATTACATTGAACTTTTTTGTTTTGTTTTGGAAACGATCCTAGTAGCCATTCCTGACTTATGCATCCCTTGGGAGCCAAACAACCTTCTAAGTGCATTCTTCACCATATTCCTTAACTTTTATTTACTATTTTACTCACTTTTAACAGTACTGGTGTACAGTATATGCTTATAACAATACAGTACATATTTACTTACTTACTTTGAATCCGTTGGGGGCCAAATGCATGGAGTATAATTGTTTTAAGACAATTTGGCCGTTAGTCAAAGAATGAGAGGCTTAATGGCAAATAATATTGCAAATTTGGATTTTTTTGCACTCCCCATAATAAAGGCTTTGTTTAAGAAGCTTTGAAAAGCTTCAATTTCTGGCCTCCTTTTCTGCTCTTGTTTGGCAGTTATTATGCAAAGTTGAGCAATGAGCCATAAGATGGGAAGTACGTAGATTATAGTAGGACAACCAAATGATTTTGTTTAGATCAGCTGATCTCGAATGCTTTGTTCCATCTGTTCATCTTGTGCAATGTGTGAGAAATCAGCGAAAATCCACTTTTTTTCTGACCACTGCCAAAAATGCTTTTGTTTGCTGTCCATCAATCTCTCCCTACTACATAGTAGACGGACTAAAAGCATTCTCCATTATTGGCTCGGTTATGGCACTGCACAATGTGTTTACTTCCTGTCTTTTAAGAGTGGACGTGTGACTTTTGGCAGCAACTCTCTAAAAATGCGCTGTAGGGAGTCGAAACGAGCACATGGACTCAATCTCTTACTCATTGTTGAGTCAATAATGAAGGTACCTACAAAATATGAAAGGGAGAAAGAAACTTCATTACTTTGATAGGGCCAGGTCATCATTATAACTATTCATCAATTCCATCATCAATTTCATCAATTTCATCATCAATTGTTATTGTGTTCTTTAAACTAACTTAAGTCTTTTTTTAGCAAATGTTCTTTAGTAATGTAGTGAACCAGTACATACAGTAGGTACATGACTTCTGTGGTTGGTGTTGGACGATAAGAGTGAGGCAAAGAAGTTGAATGAGTGAGTGAGTCACCAGAGCTCATTTCCGACGCAGACCAAAAAGCTGGTGATGTCGAAAAAGGACAGGAAGAGAGAAGCCAAACCGAAATTACCACTCACAATCTCCTTCTATTGCTTAGTATGTACTACATATGTTCTCATTACCTTTCATTCTCATTATATGATTGTGAAGTACTTACGATTTGTACAAAATGTGATACGAAATGTGTATAAGGTTTGTTTTTCTCTCAAACCTTAAAGAATGATCTTGTATGATTGTTACTTTAATGATTGATTGATTGCTTAGTACATGATTGATTGGTTTTGAGTAGATGATTGATTGATTGATTGATTGATTGATTGATTGGTTATGAGTAGATGATCGATTGATTATAGGTAGATGATTGATTGATTATAGTAGATGATTAATTGATTATTAATAGTAGATGATTGATTGATTGATTGATTGCTTAGTACATGATTGATTGGTTATGAGTAGATGATTGATTGATTGATTGATTGATTGATTGTTTGTAATAAGTAAGTGATTAGGTGATTACTGATTAGGTGATAATGATTGATCAAAAGTTGGGAACAGTTTTGTGATGGGCTCTGGAAAAAGTTTCATTGCCGTAGTAGTAAAGAGGTAAAAAAAAGTAGTATTCATGAAGACAAAATTAAGAAGTAGTAGGTAACAATGAACAGCAAACTTTTATCTTAGAAACTTTGATTTTAGATTAAGGTACGCAGAAAGGAAGATGGATGAATTAGTAGAAGCGAAGCTTCCTTCAATCTCATCCATCACATTGCAGCCACAGCAACGAATCACAATGAAACGAAAGCATTTGGGATCTGACTGAGCTGAAATCGAAAATTAGAAAGCCAATGATACTATAACTGTGTACCAAATATCGTATAACATTTCTTAAATTCTTCATAAGAAGAATTCTTTATAAGTTGTGTGCAAGTAAAAAGTGCTTAATATTGATTTTTGGTGCATATAATGTGAGCTGAGCTTCTCCTTATAGGAGCAAGTCCCAAGGGAGTGCTGGCAGCTCGTTAGGCAGTCAGGGCTCTTTGATCCGAAGTGGGCCTCATCAGGCCATTAACGCCCCTCACTTCCAATAATAATCAACACATAACCAACATTCTTGCATACACTCTTCATTATACCAAAATGTCGTACTTAATGTCCATATTGTAATATACTACTACTAAGTGCCTCAATTGTTGCTCCAAGAAGGCTCCTAATTGACCAAGGAATGACTGTTATAAAGTAGCTCTTAATAAGGGAATTAAAAGGACTTTTTTCTTAGTCAAAAATGGAGAAAACTTGATAAATATGGAGTTTAACACATCCCTTATTTAGTGAAATTTACAAATATCATCACTAATGTGTTTTTGGAGCCAAGTCCTTTACTTATTCATGTACCATTAGTAGTGCATAAAGAGTACAGTAGATGATGAGGGCCTTAAAAGAGTCTCTGGCTCCATTTCGAGGCGGACTGAAAGGAGCCACAAGGCCTTTGGACACAGGAAACGAGGGGAATAATGGCCTCACACCAACATTTTATGCCCTCAAATCTCTACTACGTATAATCAGTATAATACCATCTTATTATAAACTGTATCATTTGCTTCTTTAATCTATGTTCTGCATATTATTAATGTAATGTAATATGGAAGTCTTTGGAAGAAAAGAGCTTTACTTTTAGGGCCAATAATAAAGGCCTTGTTTTGGCTCTTTGTTGTTGTTGTTGTTGTGGGCCTGAAAAATGAAGCCACTCAGCCATGCTTGACTAAGGCCTTAAATGAGACACAGGGCCTTATAGTAAACAAGCATATTGGATAAGAAACATAATATAGAGTTTAAATTGCTTTTTTAAGTAAAGAACAATACTTTTATTATTGAATAGTGTTTAATGTGACTTTACAAATGACACTTTTAAAGCATCTTTTGTTTAATAAAAATCTTCATCCAGTCGCCCAGACAACGAAGAAAAGCTCTTATTTATAGTCACTGAAGTGAGAGTAAGAGCTTATATTGTATACATTTAATAGTGCTTTCACTTCATTTAAGGCTTGGCTGCCTTTTTATTACCGCAGCTCCCATGCTACTTCAAGGAAGAAGCTAACAAGGATGAGAGTGGAAGCAATAATTTGGATTAAATAAAGCCAACTTTTATTATCTTTTTACTTTAAGAAAGTTCAAAAAGGATTCGAAGAAAGCAATGAAAAACATTTTTTTCAAAATGTTTTTAAACTGATTTTTATTCAAAATCGTCTTTTATGTTGTCTAGAGGTTTAAAAAGCAGCTCATTTCTCGCCCCACTGCCAACATTGCTTAGTTCACAGGTGCCAAACAGAGTACAATTATGGAGACAATTCAAGTACAGTACTTATTATGCACCACAAATGCAATATAGATAGTATTACATTACTTTCATTACTC
>JAOXNJ010221522.1:0-16710 GCA_028566655.1 Metis holothuriae | reverse complement strand
GATGTCAAATTTACGTCTTGCCAAAAGAAATGTCGCAGAAATTGCCATTTTTTAACGTGTCTATTCGATTTTTTTTTGTAAAAGTTTGAACTACACTTGTTAGTAAAGCTATTTTTCAGAAGTCCTGACGCTTGAACGCCTTTTTGAAGCCCTCAAATTACGTTCTGTCTTTGGTTTTTGGTCATTGTAATGTTCATGTATGATATTCTGTTAAGGAACATTTTTTACCTGTCTTCATTAGCTTTTTAAATACTAAAGTTTTGGCTGGGATGAGACAAAATTCAAAAGCTTTTTATTGAATTATGCAAGAACTTTGTTGCTGCTCCTTGTACCATGTGTAGTCGTGTGTACCTACATGAAGAAACAAATATGTACTGCACTCCATCGTCTCCCTAGTTTCTTACTAACACGAAACGCCCAACCCCTTTTTTTCTTGGATGTCTCGGACCAGAGATGCTGCCAAAAGTGCAAATTTCTTTGTAATAGGTCGTCTGGCCACATTTATGTAGATACGATACTGCTTGCAGGCGTTCGTGATGACAGATTTACAGTACATCTCTATTGCAATGCAGCCCGAATTTCAGATATTGATTGCTTTCGACAGTGGTCAAGTAAATCATAACCAGAGGAGTGATTCAATCGTTTGAAAGTCCCACAATGTAAAAGCCAACTCGGTCTCTGTCCCCACTGCTAAGAGCCATTTACATTCAGTAATTCCTAAGGTAAATCAGCATTTGTGAGTAACATTCTTTGAGCAAAGAATCAATTGACACCCACTTCTCGTTCATTACGGTAAATGTAGCATCCTTAAGACAAACACTTGAAGCCAATTACCGAAGGTGTTGTAGTGAAGGGGCCAGAATTGAGGCCTAAGGAAGTAGAGAGACTATGTGGGGACGCATATTTGTAGTTAGAGATGAGCGACAGGCAAAATTGCGGGTAATGCAAACACAAAAAGTGGCTACAACTATTTAGGATCAACGCACAAATATGTAGGTAGACAAAGCACTGTGAAGTTTGAACCCAAAGTTGAAGTACTCAGAAAAAAGAAGCAGGAAGGAAAGAAAATATTGTTGTAGACACGTATAGACTCGCTCCTTTCAGTTGAATGATTGGTTTCATGGATTGATTCTTTGAAGGTTAATCAATCAGGTGTAGTACACACTTTACTTGGTAAACGATGAAGCCGGCAAGTCTCAACGAAGTTGCTCATGGTCGCTCGCACACACTCTTGTAATAAACGAAGTCTTCCACAAATGGCTTCGGCCATTGTTTAACGTCAATCGCCCATCTCGTCAATCAAGCAATCATTCTCTAAATCATATCAATCAATCAATCAATCAATCACTTGGGCAATCAATTCAATTCAGTATAAATTTTCCAGATCAATATTTGGCAATTTTCTCAATCCGTAACTTGTCCAATTCTGATTTTGCCAGACAGCTACGGCATGGCAGGCATCCCCTAAGATGTAAGTTAGACTTAAAAGCTATGGTATACCTAATATTAGTCAGTCTTACAGTAATCAATCACCCAATGCTCCAAATCATTGTTGATTGATTAAATTATCATCGGTAAAAATGCTTTTTCCCAGAAAGTAGCTCAGATTTGTCAGCACTCTTGTTCATCTGTCAATGTGTAAGACATATGCAATCAATCCAATCGATGATCCAGGATCTATAGAAATCGGCTAACTACCCACCAATCTCTGGTATGTTCGCCTCTCTACAAGCAAAATTAAGAATCTCTTTAAGTCTAAGTACATCCCAACCTGTTCAAGTCCTGTCCTAATGGCACTCAAAATCACGTAAAGGCGTTCTCGTCCAATCATTTGAGGTCATCTTTGGCCAATCAATATAAGTACGAGTATTTGTAGAAATCCCTCCATTAAATGCAATGTTATATAAGTCATTGAAAGAAGCCTATTTAGTAATACCTCGAAGCAGCCCATATTAGAGCATGTTCGCCCCTTAGTAGGGCTGGTGTCTAGCGTCGCCTGAGCGCGGGGCGCCGCGCATGGCGCCGCCAGAGCCGCGGTCGCCGAACCCGCGGCGGTCGTCGAACCCGCGGCGGTCGTCGAACCCGCGGCGGTCGTCGCCGAAGCGATTCTGGAAGCTGCCTCGGCCGCGGCCACCCCGACCGCCACGCCCGCCGAAGCCGCCCCGGTCGCTTTCGCCCTCGGACTGGAACCTGCTGCCCTCGCCCCTCCAGTTGTCGCCCTTGAAGTCGCCGCCCCTTGAATCGAAGGAGCGGTCGCCGCCGTCGCCGCGGCCGCCACGGCCAAAGCCTCCGCGGCCGCCAAAGCCGCGGCCACGATCGCCGAAGCCACCGCGGCCACGGTCGCCTCCAAAGCCGCCCCTGAAGCCGCCACGGCCCCGGCCGCGCCATCCGCCAGCGGGAGGCGCCTTTACAAACGCCATTTGCACCTTGATAGTTTTGCCATTGAAGTCCTTTCCGTCGAACCAGTTGATGGCCGAGTTGGCGGCCGCGGGATCATCGTAGGTGACCGTGGCCTCTCCCTTCTGAGCGCCCGTGTTTCGGTCCGTGTAGATCCAGACCTTGGGCTTATTGGTTCTCTTGTCGATCTTAATGATGCCAATGGAGCCGAAGTACTGAGCAATGTCGTCTTCAACCACGTCGGTGGGCAAACCACTGATGTAGATCTGATTGTCCGACTTGACCTTGCCCTCAGGTGCGTCACCGCCGCCGAAACCGCCGCCGCCACCAAAGCCTCCACGTGATCCGAAACCACCTCGGCCACGTCCTCCATCATAGCCGCCTCTACGGCCTTCATCGAAGCCTCCAGATCGACCTTGGTCATAGCCGCCTCTTCGACCTCCATCATAACCTCCAGAACGACCTGAGTCATAGCCACCAGATCGCCCTCCATCATAGCCTCCACCTCGTCCACCACCGCGGCCTCCATCATAGCCACCGCCGCGGCCTCCATCATAATCAGATCTCCCTCCATCGTAGCCTCTTTCTCTGCCTCCAGCCCTTCCTCCATCATAGCGTCCTCCATCTTGACCTGCATTGTGGCCTCTTCCTTCTTGGCCCGAGCCTCTGCCCGAGAAGCTTCTGTTGCCGTAGCTATCTCTTTCCTCGGATCGCGGCTGCTCGTAGCCGCGATGGCCTCGATTGGACTCATAATCGTAGGCGTCTCTGGATCGACCGCTGTCTTGGCTGCGACCCCCTTCGTAGCCCCCGCGGTTATAGTAGTCCCTGCGGGGCGGCGGGCCCGAGGTGGGCGGGGGCGCACTCATGCCCGACGGGTAGGGCGGCGTGTCTATGGGCGGCGGCGGCACGCCCGATGGAGCAGATCCTCCAGAGAACTCCGATCCTCCTTGATTATAAGACATTATGAATTGCTCCTCAATCAATGATCCACTTAACTTGAAATGCTATCTTCTCGAATTGCTGGCCTGTTCTGAAATGATTCCAAGACAGAATACATTCATTTAAATTTTGTGCTTAAAATGGCTAAAAAAAGGGTTTTTTGGACTATTTGCCACCTAGCATCATTACTTCAGCAATTAAACGACAGCCCGACACTTACAATTTGTTGACTGGGAAAAGTATACTAAATTACAACACCTCTCACTGATTAGTCTGCTTCCTTCGAGGGCAGGGGGACCTCTACAAATCCATTATGAGTCGCACTACACTTCTGATTCAGTCCGTCAATGAGCAGACTTCACCTCTTACAATAAATATCCGTCTTCATTTGTTCATTTGTCAGATAATCTTCCTTCCATACTTACGAGTACAAGCCCCTCAAACTGTCCTTTGGTAATTCCAATTCCTGGGCTGTACGTAGCCATTTAGTTCGTTTTGTTGGACTACAACAGACTTTTCTTAAATTCATCTCTTCTACTGCATAGATCGTTAAGCCTTGTAGATCTTGATATTCCGTTCGGCATTCCGGTCATAACGTACTCTTGTGAGGCCAGCGGAATGATGACCTCTGCTCATCCTCATCTGACGTTACTCTCGTGCTGTCCTAGATAAAGAGAGTGCGTTTTGTCATGGAACACATTAAACATACATTCACACATCAACTGTTCAATTTGCAATTCGATTTGCTTCAGCCATCCCATCCTTTCGTTGCATCATTTCGTAACAACCACAGTTGAGATACTCGTTTTGACCAATGTTAATATTCTAGTGCCATGTCCCATCATCTTTATCGACAGCAATTACTATGCACTTGGCGACAATAAACTCTCAAGCAAGTCAAAAAGTGGCTTCAGTTGCGACCCCATTATGCTTCAGAGCTAAATATTTTGACGTTTGTAATACAATTGTGTCCAGAACTCAGTCTCATGGACTATGCTTTATGTTGTCTTAACATGTCGTTGTAATAAGCAGTTGTTTCGTTGGCTTAGGCTGTTCATATTGAGGCTTGATCATTGCTGTGTACATGGCAGTTTGCTGAACTTCTGATGACTTGCTTAACCAACGATGATCATATATTGGTTGAGGTTCGGCACTGAAATTGATTTGTCACCCCTCACAGTCAAAATTTACCTTTTTATATCTAAAACCGCATAACTATCATTGTGCAATTTTCGTGCTGTTCGTGAATGAATATTATCACCTAGGTGTGAAAAATCCGATGAGCAATCTTAAGATGTAGACCAATCATGTTAATCTTAGGCTCAAGCAATTTTCGTCAATGCAAGTAAGAATTAGATATAGAACCAATTTGTTACGAACTGGTGGTGTTTATGTTTCTTGAATTGTGAATTTAGATCAATTCCTTTAACATTTTTTTGAGATTCTCTCTGCTAAGGAGAAAGTGCTGCCCATGTTTCAATCGTACCATTCAGATAAGGCTGGCAGTAGTTTTCGCAATGCCCTTGATATTGAACTGCACAGGTAAGGACAAACAAGACTTTGTAGAATAACAAGTAAAGAATCTGTAGTTCAGAAATCAGTGCCATTGCCTCATACATGTCTATGTTGGGATCGTAGCAGGCTTCACACTTTTTAAAGGCTTTGTAATTATTGTTCGTGCTCTAATAATGGCTTTTAGGTTTGAGCAAGAGATATTCAATACGTGTGTGTTTTCTGACCCCTACCCCTACTTAGATGAACAAAAAGTTAAGAATTTACTTTGCCATCGACTGAAACGTATGTATTGCGCTGTTTTCTAAAGACTTGGATTAACTGGTGATGAAAACATGCCTTTGGCAAATCGGTCTGCAAATAAGAGATTCCTTTTGATTCGATTTGAGGGGATGAAACAAACTCTTAAATAGAGAAAGGAAACTTTCTTATCTTAACGAGTACGACAAATTGCAGGGTGAAGTAAAAATTCTTCTCCCCTAAGTACTCGTACGTGGCTTAGTGAAATATATCAATTATGGAATGCAATAACAGATGTGTATCTAAAGCAACTGGACGAACTCATTTTGGCTGCTGATTAAATAACAAACCCTGATGCAAGGTGTGGTTGGTGGCATGCATCTGCTGCTGTTGCTGTTGCTGCGGGCCTCTGAAGAGTGCGTTGGAGGTGAGGTTGGCCACTGCTCCCGAGGAGGCAGCGAAGTTGAGAACACTTGGAGTCGGAACGGTAGGCAACTTGGCCACTGGTTGCTGTCGCACAACGTGCGTGTTTGGTGGTGAAAGCATGAGCGGATCCACACCCGGATAGTGACCACCAGTGTTGATGGAAAGCCCCGGTGAGCCCAGAAATGGCTGAGTGGCAACCATATTCGGAGATGGCATCTGACGAGAAGACTTAGACGAGGGATTGCTGGAGAGGGGCACAGCCACAGCCTCCTGTAAGCTTCTGTTGGCTGCCAAGTTGATCTTGTTGACCTCCGATGAGTCCCGAGGCATGTGCCACGTGCTCGATCGACTTTGATTAGGATTAGGAATATACGCAGGCCTCATTGAGGCCGAGGGAGCAACGGACACCGACGCAGAGTTGTGAACCGTTGACACAATTTTCAGGTTACTGGCGTTTTGCTGAGAGAGAATTGATTCACGATGACGTTTGCGAATCTCTTCATCTTTAGCGCGCAAATCCTCCTTTGAAAGCTTTGAGCGCGGCACTTGGGAGGAAGAGGCGTGACTGCCTTGTGGCAACTCTTGGGGTCTCTTCTGCTGAGTGAGATCGACCAGACTCGTGCCTCGAGTTAGGTCTGACGCTTTTCGTACATTGGACTCAAGACTTGTAGCCGGCAACTTGCACGACTGACTACTCGTCTGCTTTACGAGCTGATTGAATGACTCGGTGTTCTGTAGATAATACATGTTGGCTTGGTGCAACAAATGCATTTGAAGCAGGTCACTGTCTATGGCACCTTGCGTTGCAGGCGGCGTTGGAGCTGGGGCAACCGACGGCTTCGATCTTGACGAAACTGGCGATGATGTGTTCTGCGACGAAGTCTTTTTAGCCCCAGAAGCCCTATTCTTGACAGGAGGTGAGGTGGAGGGCTCAGGAGATGTGAACATGGACTTTAGCACCTTGTCAACATTTTCCACAGTACTCTCCCGAGGTAAAGGAGACACTTGGGAAGCTCTTCCACTCGTAGACATTGAAGACACACTCGGTTTGAAACTCGAAGTTGGCGTTGTTATCGGCGACCTCGTCACAGCAGGGCTACTATTTGCATTTACACAATTGCTTTTATCGTTGGCCACTTGGGGGCTAGTTTTATCTCTGGAGCTCGTCGTTTTGTCCTTGGACCCGGAGCCCACATTAGTGGTATTAACGGCAAGAATGGTTGCACCACCTGCCAACTTTGTAGCTGGGCTCGTGGAGGTCTTTGAGATTGAGGAAGAGGGCGAGGGAACGCCCATCATGATGTGCTGCACTACGTCGTGAAAATTGCGTACGTCGTCGTTGTCAATGGGCTTGTTGATGCTGCTTGTTTTGCTTGTCTCAGGCCCTTTATTAGTGGCATTAGAAAGAGAAACATTCAGAGTGGCGGGCACCTTTGAGATGGACAACGACGAGTTCTGCTCTAACACGCTGGCGACACGAGAAGACGACGAAGATGTCTGGGCTGTCACAGCAGAAGAATTTATCTTGTTGCCAATTGGTGCTCTCTTCTTACTGACCGGGGCCTGCTTGATCTCCTTCGGCTTAGTTTCCACTATCGTTGAATTTGTGGTTGTGGTCACTGTCGTTGTGGTGAGAGATGAAGTTGTAGACGAAATAGCTGTAGTCGGCGTGGAAGCAACCGTCGTGGTGCTAGGTGTCTCTTTGGAAGAAAGTAATACGGGCTTCTTGACCTTAGCGAGTTTGGGTGGGTGCACAAGAGAGCCATCAGGATTCCGTTTCTTTGGTCTACCCATTTGCTTTCCTCCTTCTTTTTTGGCTGTGTTTTTCTTCTGTGCTTTCTCACTACTAATTTTTGTGGCCTTTTTGACTACCTCCTCACTATTACCCCCATCACTCCTCTGAGCACTGTCAGTGGTCCCCTTAGGGCTTGAGCTAGCTTTGGTAATTGTTTTCGTTTTCTTGACACTCCTCTTAGGCGCATCTCCCGCTCCAACATTTTTGGCCTTAGTCTTCACTGCCTTTTTAGCTGTTGTATTGACTGCGTTCTGCTTATCGCTATTCTTCTTGCGTCTTTTCACCACAGCCTGCGTTTGCGACGTCTCCTTGGCATCGGATTTCAAAACAGCCTCCATGACGCTGTTATCGTCGTCGTCTGCCTTCTTTTCTCTGAACTCTAAGGGACCAGTATTGATGTAAAAACCACCGAACGCAGGCTCTACGTTAAGCGGAACAATTTCATCGTGCACCTCCGAGTTGTCAATGAAGGGGTCATCCGAGTCGTAGCCATAACCCAAGTCGGCGTAATCATCCACCTTGCGCGCGTTCTTTTTTCGTTTTATGGCTGATGCGCTCTTCTCCTCAGCACCATAACGATCCTCGAACTTCTGTGCCAATGCGCGTAGCTGATCTTCGTCGTCGCTGGCAAATGGGTCTAGGCCTCCTCCACTGTGGCTATTTTTCCTCGCCGATCCGTTCACCGATTTAGACCTCCTGAGTCTCGATTCCATGAGGTCAAGCCAGTTGTATATGTAACGTCGTCCCTCCACATCTTCCTCGCCTTCGTCTTCGTTGAGATCGACCTCAAAATAAACAGTCTCTCTTTTCTGAGGCTCTTTCGGCTTGCTCTCTTCACAGTCGCCACCCAACGGGTCGATCCGAGTGAGAGCCACCTTCTTCTTCGGCACCACTTTTGTTGTGGACGTCTCCGACATCCTTTTCGTGGGTGCTGTCTTTAAGCACTCTTCTGGTACGCGCGAACTTGTGCCCAAGGTAGTCGCTACCGCTGGCGAAGCTGAAGAAGACGACATAGACGAAGACGATGACGAATTAGAAGAGGAGGGAGAAGAAGAAGATTGTAACGCCGATGGTGCAGCACTCATTTTCTGTAACGAGAAAGATAGTTATGAAAATGGTGCATTTAAGATTTTTGTTCATCATGATTTGGCATTTTTTGTCCATCATTTTACAATTGAAGTGTCAGGAATCTCTAGACCAAAGTACGAGTAAGTACAAAATCACTCTGTTGCTGATACCATCCGTCGTCACATATTGCACACATGTGTCTTCTTACTGAACGTAAACCGTTATGTTCACTTTAGGGACACAATGTTCACTTCTTGTGGTACATTTCTTCAAGGATCGGGGCCGAGTCATTAAACCGAATCAATTAAATGATCTGAGAGAGTCTCGCCAACATCAAAGCCGATCCAAGGTGAGATTTATGGCTGTGCACAGATTGTTACCAGAATTCAGGAGAGCCATCTTTAGTTCCTTTTTGGACACTCTGTCACCAACAATGTCGCAGAGGATCGCGTAGCAACGGCCTGACCAATCATTTGGCTTTGTCTCATCTCTCTATTGAAAATCACGCACGCAATCAGTAAAACATATTCTTATCAGAAAGGGATGTTTAAAGAAAATCCACCTTATTATTGAGCCCAGCCATCATCCCTGAAACCATATCCTTGGACTTGCCCAAGAATGCGTCGTCACACTGGCCCCAGGTACTGAGTTCAAGAAGCTCGTTTTTAAGAGGCGGTGACAGAGCTTTAAATTCGGGGCCATGCATTGTCTCGGGATGAGCCAAGGCCATGGCGACACAGCTTGTCTATAAAATTACCACGTAGTTCAGAATTATGTCAATAGCGCACACTGCTTGAAAACAATGGGGTCATCTACCCTACTGCAAAAAGAGATAACCGTACCTTGAGCTTAGTGGAATTGGCTTCATCAGCCAGTGATAATATCTCCATAATCGAATTTGTGTCAATGTCCTTGCAAAGCGCTTCCTCGCATTTTGCCTTCAACTCTTCTATCTCGTAATAATCGGACAGCAGTAACAGCCTAGAATACTCGTCAGTTGTTGTGGTGCATGGCAATGCTGAGCTGTACAGGAACGACAGAAGCAACTTAAAAGTTGCCGGACAACCATCTTGAACCTCAATGCGTCTGTTAGAGAGAAGGTCTTAACTCATAAGTGCGCATTTTGTTGACACTAACATTCATTGAATTTAAAGCCCAAACCTCTCAATAGCTTCCTTCATTCCAGACGTTAGCTGCTGTCGGAAATACTTGCTCCTGGCTGCAAGCACGAATCGATGACATCTGAACTCCACATTGTCAACAACGATGCTCAGGTCAGTGCCTCTTTCATTGTCTTGCAAAGTGCCACAATAATCAGCAAGAGAGAGTACATTGCCACCACTTTGCTTGGTGGTATTGGGCTGAAATTTTCTCAGGCCAAGTTCAAAGTCGCCCTCAAAATACGTCTGGTCTTCGTTGTTACAATCAACAACGTCTTCTTCTTCTTGAGCCCAGAAGCCAAGCTGCTGTAACAGTGACACTGAGCCGCTGGAATGATCAGTAAGCTGAATCAACTCAGATACAAATGACCGGGTTGAACGGCACCTCTGGGTTAGGCTCAATGCCATCATCTGCTCAGAAAGCAAAGAGGGAGAAGACATCTCTCGATATAAACTGGATGAGGAATCAAGGCACATACTCGTACATATGTACGGTGAATAATGACGTACCGTGGAAGCACTTGCTGCGTAGAAGTGTGCTTTAAAGCTAGACTCCTGCTGAATCCAATTTTGAATCAAGTCGTCTATCTGACGGAGTTTTAGACGCTGAAGTGGAATCTGATCGACAACTGTTTGTATGCCTGGCGCAGCCATTGAGACTCCTTGAGCATGAGCAAAGTTCACGAGGGCATCTCTTCCTATAGCAATTAATTGGCTCACAATGGAGACTTGTTTTTCAAACCATTTCACGGAGCTGCATCTGGCCAAGCTCAACTCCTTAAAGAAAAAAGTAATACCAGGTATTTAAAAAAATCAACCTATATTTAAAAAGTGCAAGTTTATACACTCACTTGAATAAGCTTGCTTTGGGAAGGCGTTTGTGCGTTTCTCTGTACTACTTTCTCAACAGCTTCTTTTGCAAGACCCGCTAGTCCTGATAAGAGATGTCGAGCAGGCTCAAGACAATCCTCGAACTGAACAATTTCAAGGAGTTGTTAGAACCAGAGACAAGTTGCATTTATGTATGCACTGTTTAGATTCTGTTAAACATGGCATTTTTACCAAAGGTCCAAGACATCCATTGAATGTTTCGTACTCTTGTTGGCTCATTCCCTCTGTTCTATGGGCAATTGCAGACAACAAGCGAGAGAACTGTCCCATAATTATTGAAATGCAACTTTTTACGTAGTCCACAAAGGCATCTCTTTGCTCAACGCTCAATTTGCTCTTGGTTTCTCCAAATTTGCTCAAAACCAAGGTGATACGAAGCGCAACAGACAAGACCGTTCTCATGGTTAGCCTGTAAATTTGTAACACTCGTTGCTCCGTCGGCACTGGCTCTTCTTCAGAGGGCTCAATTGGACACTGGAACGGCTTTCCACGAAAAGCGAGGATAAGCTTGTTCAAGGAGCCGAAGACGGCCTTCATTAAGCCACTCACATCTACAATGTAAGAGAAAAAATGGCATAATGACCAAATGTAAATCTTTAAAAACTGAAATATCTTTAACTTCTAACCTCGAGCAAGGTTGGAGCAAACGAGGAAGTTGTTGGCCTCTTGTTTGCACTTCTGTAGCAAGGGTTGCTTGACGAACTCATTTTCAGAAGAGAGCCATTGAATAAGTGCATCCAAAGTTGGGACCTCGACATTAACAGGGAACGTACTCGAGTACAGGAAATTCAAGAGAACTTCAAGTTCAGGACTATCCAACTGCTTGAAGGCCTCAACCATTCCATCTGGCTTGAGGAATCCCTGCAGAAACACGGAGTGCACCGAAAACTGGAGACAAACGACATCCGTGTCAAAGAAACCACTTCTAAAATAAATTAAAATATGGATTAATCGACCTTGTGATTGTCCTTGGACGAAATCTCTAGGTCCGTGAACAAAGACTGTTCGAGTGCTGGCAACAGCGAAAATTCGCGAATAGCCTTTGTACTCGAGCCCTCGTCCGACTTTTGGCACACTAGGGCGACCCAGTCGATCTTGGAGCGCAAGATCAGCGACGCGTCGCGTACCTCGCACACCTTCAAAGCACCAATGCATAGGCCATTTTATACGCAGCAACAGAAACCAAAACCATAGAGGAGGAAACCCAAAAAGCAATTTGCAACAACCAGGGATTAAAGGGGAAAGACATACGTAGAATTCGATGAAATGACCGTCGAAGGAGGCGATTCGCATCATGAGCCGATAGCAGCTCTGCCCGGAGCATCGCCATACTTGGTAAACATCGCAGGCCAACAACGCGTTGGCGGAGGGCGACGCCGACTCGACCGGCGTCCAGACGAGATCGAAGCCGGCCGTCAACTCGAACTCGAGCCTGCACGACGTCAGCAAAAAAAGAGATTGAAAACGCAAACAACACCCAAACACCCAAAGGTGCGAATCTCACTGCAGCAACGAACGCGCGTCCTCGTCGTCGGCCGGGTTGCGAGCCACAACGCGAGCGACCTACAGCACAAACAACGGAAGCTATACCCATTGCCATTAGAGAAGCGGATTGATTGTGTGCAATAAGGGCTTAATTATCGTGACCCGCCAGACGCCGACCAAGTTGTGCACCAAGGAATCCGACTCGGCCATCGTCGCACACACTTCCCACTCGATCAAAAAGGCAGACTATAATACTTCTACTAACTATAATCATGTAAACCCAGGCAAAGGAGCATTGCTTACCGGACTTGAGCGCGATGCTGACGGCGTTAATCACGGACACCGAGAAGTGCTTCCACAGCTACACGTCCCCCGACGCCGGCTGAAGCGGCCCCACTTGCCAGCGAGCGCCGTCGGCGATGCTGCACAAGCTGTTTACGCGAGTAGTGCTCAAACAAACCCGGACCCGAATCGGGTCGAATCGAGTCAATTTTGAAGCTTCGGGACTCGATTCGGATTTGACTCGATCCAATGAAATTGCGGCGCGACTCAACTCCGAATCGACAGCTGACGCGCGTCTTGGCGAGATGGAAACTCTTTTTGTGAGCGCGCCCAGCCGCTTCTGCCCTCCGCCAGGCTTGGGCAGACCAATTTGGCTCGCTGGTCACCACGGCTGGAGAGATGTGGCTTACCTTAATTCTCTTTTGGAACTGCGCTCTTCTCTCTTTTGAGAAAAGAGAAACAAGAAGGGACAATTTCCTAAAAGTAGCCATGTCATAATTAGAAGTTTTGCAAAAGCTGCGCTATGAATAACTATAAATTTGGTCTTCTAAATACGCATAAATAGGGCAATGATGCTGAAAATGTGCATGTGTGTCATTATTGAAAACGGCTTAGTTACAACTCTTACATAATCCAAGTGCACGAAGCATGACTCTCACATGCCACCAATCTGCTTTCTACTGCACACATTCTTACACAAAACAGTTATGGGTTTAATCAAAACACGGGGATTCTACCTGTACCACTTACATCGGTGCGCATCGGATGGATTGTATCGGATTTGGGGAGTGGCAAAAATAAACCTTAAATCTTCATTGTACAGAGTTATATGATTATAGATGAGACAACGGAGTGTCATACACAAAGGCTTTCTGGGATTTCGTTACAATCGAAAGTTCATTTGGGAGAAGAGCAAAAAATGTGCCAAGAAAATGGTCCTTTCTTTGAAGGGAAAATTTACAACACACATTGCTGCACCAAAGCTCATCGACTGAAAACACCAAAGTTTGTTTCCTCTACCAAATCAAAGGCCGATTATTTGAGCAGCTGCTCACACCACTTTAGGTATCACAAGCTCTGGGCGAAGTAAGCCTTACAAGCTCGCTTCATCTCTGCGTAGATATCAAACCGTGTCTCCTCATTTCTTAGAGAACATTTTATTATTGTCCTCTCTCGTTCCTTCTACAAGCACAGAAGGTTTGATCCACTTGGTAGTCGCTATTCGGTACCGAGAAGTTGAAACATGGATTCTTCTGTGAGACGGTTAAACATGGGCCTCTTCAAAAACACTACGTGGTTCTTGGTGTCAAAGAAAACTGAGCCTACTCTATCAGTCAAATGGCGAACGGCCGGTGCTGTGTGATGTAAGAGGTAGCATTCACAAAATAGCGAACTTGCACATCACTTCTTAACTAAGACCTCTCTGCTCAGTACATTCGTCGCTCGTGCATCGTCGACGGCTGATGTATCGTTCTCAACGACGGTCAGTGCATTATCTTCCTGGCTTGGTGACTCCATGGACGGTGCCCTCTTCGCCATACCACCTGACATCTTCGGTCTACTGGTATGAGAGAACTTGAGCGAAGTATGCGTACTACTAGACAACGGTGTTGAAGCATGGAAATTTGGAACGGCACCAAGAGCTTTAAGGTCGAGCGTGGAGGATGGCGTATTAAGTGGTGCTTCGTTATTGTTCCAGCCTGATGCATGAGCAACTCCCAAAGCTTTCATGTCAATGGTTGAAGAATTGGCCAGCGTAGCAGCAGCGTCAGAAGACGGTGCGTGCTGGGAGACCGTTGAAACGGCGACAAAATCAGGGATACCATCAGGATGGTGGTGAGAGGACTGGACAACTGGCTGTGTAATGCTGTTGATAAGGGCATGAGCCGCATCATCCGTGTGTTTGATCGGTGAAGGCTGATGCATCTCGTCAGTATCTTCGTCGTCCACCTCCTCATCTTCCTCGTCGTCACTGCCCTTCCAACGCTCAGCGTTCCCGCCGGATTGCTCCACTTTCTCAAGGTGGATGCGCGTTCGTTTGTGTCGCTTTAAGTCGGAACTGGTCTGGAAACCCTTGTTACACAAGGTACAAAAATGTGGCCTCTCACCTAAAAGGAAGAGTGCAAATCATGTTACTGTAGAGTTCTTAAAGTTAGAACAAAGTGATTGAAAACCACAAGAAATTTATTAAAAATGAAGGTACAGCTAACCTGTGTGGGTATAGAGATGCTTCCTAAGATGAGTGCTCTCCTTAAACCGTTTGCCACACATAGTGCAAGGATACCGTCGATCGCCGCAATGAACACGTAGAATATGCGCCTTCACATCACTGTTGCGTGTAAACAATTTGAGACAGACACGGCAAGCGTGCTTTTCGCCCAGTTCGAGATTGTCGAACTCTGCATTCTCGTAGTGCTCTTGAAAAAAATGGGCCTGGAGCATGATTCGCCCTTTGATCGTCTTGTTGCAATGCTCACAAGGATAGGGCGTGTTTAAATCTTCGTCATCAGGGGCACAGGGTAAGTTTTCCACCGATTCAGCTAGTACATGACGAGCCAGTTTCTCTTTCGGTGTATTAGTTCCCGCCCCAGCCCCCTTTCTCTTTTTGGTCTTCTTTCCTTTTGCACCCTTATCGTTCAAGGAGACATTGTTGGGTGTAGTTGAAGGATTCGAAGTAGGAGGCAGAGGAGGAGGAGGGGCAGCATAAACCAGCTGGCCGTTCTCGTTCGCGTAGACTGCAGCCCCCGCATGTGCTGTAATGAGATCTGACATCAAAACTCGTCACGTTCAAAAAAAAGTACAAGGGTAAACGTCACCTGAAGCGTTTTCGGAGAAAATGGTCTCATTCATAATAGCTGCCAAGGGATCCGAGTCGGATGTTTGTCCGGAGGCAGCGACGACGGCATTGGACGAGCTCATAGACACGACGGGGCCGTTGGGCACCTCCACCTTGTAGGACAACCCCGTGCTGGGGTCAACGGCGATGTAGGCGGGGCTGGAGGCCACCAGGCCCCCTCCCTCGGTCTTAAGGCCGTTGACCGACCCGTTGCCGTTGACGCCGCTCTGGCTGGGCAAACCGAGAGGCACCGGCTGCGTTGGGAGGTGGATCGAGCCCATCTTGGGCGTCTGCATGGACCTGGACGCCGGCAACGACGACTTGGCGGCCAGCGGCAGCGACTGCTGGGGCATGGGAAGCAGCTGCTGCTGGCCATGCATCAGATTGGAGTTCTGACTGCTCCGTCTCAAGTGGGGCGCGGCGAAGGCCGTGGGCCGCTCGTGCGTGCTCTCGGCCTCGATGGACACGTTGATGTTGAGCGCGTAGACGAGCTGCATGAGGCTGTAGAAGTGGTCCTCCTTGGTGATGACGGTGCCAGTGTAGACCAGGTGCACCAGCGCCTGCACGAGACAGGCTTTGACCTCGGGCAGGACGATGGCGATCTCGTCGACGGCGTACATGGGCGACGTCTGGAAGACCAGCTTGAGGAAGGGCGAGGCTGCCGCGAGGAGCATCTGGTGCGCGCGCACGGCGCCGTCCTCGCAGTAGATTGTCAGGTCGACGAAGCGCTCGGCGTCGCACAGCACCTTGGCCGACGCCAACAGCTCGGCCTGGTGGCTCGGCCAGAACATCCTCCGCATGACGAACGACGACAAAAGCAACGTGGACGGCTAGCTCGCTGCACACTTCATGTTGTGCTTCGCTCTCTCTTTCGCAGTTTCGCTGTCCTCCGCGTCCTCCTTCCCGAGCCCTTTCTCCTCCACCTGAGGCCACACACACACACACACAAGCAGCGAGGGCGCGTCGACCGCCCTCTCAGGTGACCAACAATTTATTCTTTAAAAAGCGCTAAAATTGCGACAAAAAGCGCCAAAATGTCGCGCTCCCTCCATCTCTACTCCAAAAGGCCAAGAGACTTATAGACTCCTTGTAGATGGTTAGCAGAAAAAAAGGTTTGGAAAGTGTATTATAGCTAGCTGATGCTAATATTTATGCTAATATGTGATTGTAATTTTCTACTAATTCTCCGAAGTTATGTGGAGTTCTAAAAAAGGCAAATTTTCGGCATCAAGACAACGCGAATGGCTTTCAAAACGTAATTTTTTCGCACTCTAACTCGAATCAAAAGAGTTTAAACAAACAATAAGTGTGTTGCTTTGCCAACAAAAAGCCTTCTTTCATCCCAAATTGTTAGGAACATTGAAAAAAGCGCGTTGCGTCACGAGCTGGTCACAGCTGGCGCGTCGGTTGGAGGAGCGGCGGCTACGCTGGTGGAGCGGAGTGACAGTGCTGCGCACGCCCACAAGCCCTGCCGCTCCGCCGGCCGGCCGGGCCGGCCTAACGGGACGCGCCGGCCGGGCGCGCTGGCGCGGGCAGGCGGCGCGCCGGCAGCGCAGAGGCCGGCGGAGACGCGACACTCGGCGAGAAATAAAACTTATTTACGGATAGTAGAAAACGTCGGTACGCGGTACCATCGGTACCATGTCGGAAAGATTTTATAAATCTAAACTTTATTATTG
>JAOXNJ010221413.1:5998-16565 GCA_028566655.1 Metis holothuriae | reverse complement strand
TCGACTGCCCCTCATGCAAGCTGATGATGGAGTCACAGAGCTTATTATCACTGGAATTGCAAATGAAGACTATTACTCGGCTACTGTAAATGGTGTTGAAGGTTATGTTGGTCGTGATCATGTAACCTTTGAAAGAGAAGTCGCAGAGGCCGAAATTCAAGAGATTATTGATGCGCGTCCAGCACCACCTGAACCAGGTGATGTTGAATCTGGTAAAGCGGCAATAACACTTCCTGATATTCAAAGCACCTGCAACCAGATTAAAGCTAGAGCTCAAGCAGGAGATTTCAGTCAAACTAGAGTTTCGCGTGGAACTTATTACGTTATGCCTATTCTTCCACACATCAACCATGGATCAAGAAATCACAGAAACTGCATTAGTCTTCAAGGCAAATGCATCGTAAGAAACGGCTCACCCGCAAATGATGTTGTACACAATATTAGAACTGGTCTTTACGACTACACCACAGAAGACAGAACCACTATGAGATGCAAGTTTGGGTATGGAAATAGAAGCAATTGCTTAGACCCTTGTACGACTTTAGCCGCTGATCAAAGCCAGCATCCAAGAGGCACCGTTGTTTATATCCCTCATATGGAAGGAAGAATTTGTCCTCAAAATGGACAGCCAGTATCAGGTTGTTTCGTTGTTGATGATATTGGTGGCGCTATCAATGGATGGGGAAGATTTGATTTTTTCCAAGGCGAGTGCCTTGATTACAATTATCCAACATCTACATGTAATGATGATTACAGCAACAGCTTTAAAACCGATGTTAATAATAAACCCTTTTACATAATTCCTAGAAATCACGAACTTGCAGAACAGCTAAAAGATATCCGAGAGGATCACATTGATAACAGCTGGAGCTACAGCTTCCCATAGGCCTTAGTTTATAAATTCATGATAGAAACTTTTAAAAAGCATTAAAAGAGCATATAGATCCATCCATGACATTTCGTTTGAATAAAAATGAGTACATCACGGTGCATGACAAAGATAAGTATCTTAAAGTGGGAAGGTTAACCTTTTAATTTGAAACCAAGAAGCTGTTGTTAGGGCTAGACCTTTTACTTACAGCTCATTGTGGTGAGTTTCTATCTTGGGTAATACCATACTCCTTTTTGAATCTATTAAATCCTCAAAACCCTACCTTTGCTAGGTGAGTAACCCCTTGCGTAAATTAGCAGGCCAAACGGCGGTCTATGGCTTAAGCCATATTATTGGTAGGGTTTTATACTTTTTACTAACGCCGGTATACACCCATCTTATTTTTAGCGAGGCAGAGTATGGTGCGGTTACAGAGCTTTATGCCCTCTTTGGCTTCTTTTTAATTTTTCTTACTCACGGCATGGAAACCGCGTTCTTTCGGTTTGCCTCTAAAACCGGCGAGAAGAAACGGGTCTTTAGCACAGCCATGTGGTCGGTGGCTGGGTTGTCGGCATTGTTTTTTCTCTTGCTGTTTGTCTTTGAGCAGAAGGTGGTGTCAGGCTTGGGCTACGAAGGCCAAAGCCTATACATTCGTCTATTTGCCCTTATTCTTTTGTTAGATGTGTTGTCGTCACTGCCCTTGGCCAAGTTGCGCGCCGATGAGCGCCCATGGTACTTCGCCTCGGTCCGCCTTATTGATATCGGTATAAACCTCGGTTTAAACATCTTCTTTTTAATCCTTTGCCGAAATGCTTATTTAGGTGGCGAGGAAAACATGTTGGCCCATCTTTACAACCCGGCTATTGGCGTGGGTTATGTTTTTATTGCCAATGCCGTGGCTAGTGCTGTAAAATTCCTATTGTTAAGCCCGTCGCTGAAGGCGCTTTCCTTTCAGTTCGATAAAGCCTTATATAAAGATATGCTGGTTTACGCTCTTCCATTGATTGTGGTGGGTATGGCGGGTATGGCAAACGAAACCTTAGATAGAGCCATAATGAAACACCTTCTGCCCTACAGCGAAGATGAAAACCTGCGACAGGTGGGTATTTATGGCGCGGTCTATAAGCTTTCTATGTTTATGTCTCTCTTTGTGCAGGCTTTTCGGTATGCTGCCGAACCGTTTTTCTTCTCGCGTGCTTCTAACGAGAAATCGCCGCAGCTATTTGCCCAGGTAATGACGTTTTTTGTACTAGCCGGTGGATTGGTCTTTCTAGTGGTTCTTCTATTCTTAGATGTGTTTAAACTCTTTATCGGTCCCGATTTTCGAGAAGGCCTAAACATCTTACCCATTCTGCTTTTAGCCAACCTTCTGCTAGGCGTTGTAGTAAACCTATCCATTTGGTATAAACTAACCGATAAAACCATGTTGGGCGCCTTGGTGGTAGGTGGGGGTGCCTTGGTTACCGTGTTGCTGGATGTGCTTCTGGTTCCTCGCATAGGCTATGCTGGTGCAGCTTGGGCAACCCTTGCTTCGTATTCCTTTATTGCTGTGGTTTCTTATCTATTGGGGAAGAAGTATTATCCAGTGCCGTACAAAGTGGGCCGTTTACTAACCTACGTAGCCGGGGCCTTGGGTATATACTTCCTTATTACTTACATGCATTCCTTTGTAGAACAGCAGGCGGTTTTAACCTATGCCTTGTCGGTATTCGGCGTAGCATTATATGGGGCCTTGGTTTGGTTCTTAGATGGGCGATCGCTAAAGCACCTGCTCCGCTCGTAATTCACTATATTTGAACCTCTAAAAATGTAATATTTTATGCGTATAGTAATACCCATGGCGGGCTGGGGCTCTCGTTTACGCCCGCACACCTTAACTGTTCCTAAACCGATGGTAACCATAGCGGGTAAACCCATTGTTCAACGCTTGTGCGAAGGCTTAATTAAAACCATAGACGAACCCGTAGAGTCTATTCATTTTATAATTAGAGAAGAGTTTGGCCAAGCTATTGAAGATAAATTAATGCAAGTAGCCAAAGACTTAGGCACCCAGGGTGAAATCGCTTATCAAAAAACACCTGAGGGTACGGCACATGCTATTTACTGCGCTAAAGAGGCATTAGATGGCCCGGTGATTGTGGCTTTTGCCGATACGCTATTCCAAACCGATTTTACCATAAGTGCTAGCGACGAAGGGGTAATTTGGGTTAGTCGCGTAGAAGACCCTTCTGCTTTTGGTGTAGTTAAGCTAAGCGACGACGAAACCATTACCGATTTTGTAGAAAAGCCTGAAACCTTTGTCTCCGATTTAGCCATTATCGGCATTTACTATTTTCAGAAAGGAGAGGAATTACAGAACGAAATAAAGCACCTAATCGACAATAATATTCGTGGAAAGGGCGGCGAGTTTCAACTAACTGATGCCCTAGAGAACCTCAAGAATAAAGGCACGAAGTTTAAACCGGGTAAGGTAACCGAATGGTTAGATTGCGGAAACAAGAATGCCGTGGTCTACACCAACCAAAGGGTACTAGCTAATGGCGCGGGTAACCAAGGAAACCGAAAAGATGTCACCTTGGAGAACGCAGTAGTTATTGAGCCTTGTTACATAGGTCCTGGCGTTACCTTGCAAAATACCGTAGTGGGTCCTAGCGTTTCAATAGAGGAAAATAGTTGCTTAACCAACGTAGTTGTGCAAAACAGTTTAATTCAAGCCGAAACCACCGTAGAGAACTATGTGTTAAAAGATAGCATGGTAGGAGGTAAATGTAAATTACACCAAGCGCCAGAAAACCTTAGTGTTGGCGATTACACCGTAACAGAGTAAGTATGCGATTATGGATAATGTTGTTTTCTGCGGTAACGCTTTTTGCCTCGTGTAGTGGCAGCAAAAAGGTGGTGGCTACAGCTGTAGACGATGGCGGAAAATCCGCTACCGAAGAGGTTGGCGAAAAGCAACGTATTCAAGCCGATCGATTGTTCTTCGATGCCATAAAAAACAAGATGGCCGGCGATACCGAAGAGGCAAAAGACTTGTTTAACCAATCGCTGCGCCTAAACCCAGAAAACGATGCAGCCTATTGGGAGCTAGCGCGAATCTATTTACTAGATGGTTCGGTAAGCGACGCTGAAAAACAGATAGACAAGGCCATAGAATATAGTCCAGAGAACAAATGGTACTTAGAGCTCAAGGCCGAAATTCTAAGCAATACAAGTCGGCTTGCAGAAGCTGCTGAGATTTACAAAAAACTTTATGCATTAAACCCCGATGAGCACACCTATGGGTTTGCCCAGGGCGAACTTTGGTTCTATGCCAAGGAATACGATAAAGCCCTTGGTGTTTACCAAGAAATGGAGAACGAATTGGGTTCAAACGAAGACATCATTAAAGAGCGGCTACGCATTTACATGAAAACCAACCGGTTTGGCGACGCAGAAACCATGCTTAACGAGCTGCAAAAAAAGAACCCAAACAACGTTGAAACGCTATTGATGTTAGGCGATTTGTATAACACCAACGAAAAACCCGACCAGGCCATTCCATACTACGAAAAAGTGCTTACCATAGAGGAGAACAACGTATCAGCACTGGTTCAGTTAGCCGATATCTACCTAGAAAAAGGTAACCAAGAACGCTATGTTTACTACTCAGGCAGGGCGTTTTCTAGCACCGAGGTGCCCATAGATGCCAAGATTGCGGTGCTGTATAACTATATAGAGAATTACGAGGTGCGGAAAAACGAAATGGCCGACGCCTTTAAGCTTAGTGAAAAGCTATTGGAAACCCATCCAGAAGAGGCCAAAGCACACGCCATTGCTGGCGATTTACGCTACGTAAACGAAGATTTAGAAGATGCCTTAGAACACTACAAAACATCCCTTTCTTTTCAGCAAGATGTGTTTACCGTTTGGCAGCAAGTTTTCTTTATCCTTACCGACTTGAAGGATTACAACGGCTTGTTAGAACAAACCGAAAAAGCCCTTGTGTTTTTCCCGAATCACGCCTTGGTTTACTTTTTTAACGGATTGGCCAACCATCAACTAAAAGAATACAAAAGGGCTTCTTCGGGGTATGAAAGAGCTTTGCGACTAGCGGGCGGTAACCGCACACTTAAGCTACAATTGTATTCTAATTTAGGCGACATATACTATGAAATGGGCGACTACGAAAAATCGGACGAACGTTTTGAACAAGCCTTGGCCTTAAACCCCAACCACTACACAACCTTAAACAATTACGCCTATTTCTTATCGCTTCGCGGAGAACGTTTAGATGACGCCTTAGCCATGATTTCTAAAGCAACCAACGTAAACCCACAGAATGCCTCCTTTTTAGATACGCACGCCTGGGTTTTGTTTAAAAAAGGGGAGTACAGCAAAGCCTTAGAATGGCAGCAAAAAGCCATTGATGCATCTCCGGAGGTTTCGGCCACGCTTTGGGAACACCTAGGCGATATTCTCTATCATTTAGATAGAAAACAAGAGGCTAAAGAGGCGTGGAACAAGGCATTGGGTGAAGGTTCTAAAGATGAGGTTTTACAACGCAAGGCATCAGAAGGGGTCTATTATGAGAAATAGATGGGTTTTAGGAATATCGATTTTGCTATTGGCCTGCTTAGCTGCTTGTAAGGGGCAGAAGTTAACCGTGGGTGATGCCAAGGCCGTCTCGCCAAAGAAGCTCGATCAGTTGCTTATAGACAACCGAATGGATTACGAATGGTTTACCGCAAGGGCTAGGATGACTTACGTGGGCGGTGGGATGAATCAATCGTTTACGGCCAACATTCGCCTGCGCAGCGATAGCGTAATATGGGTGTCGTTAACCGGCTTTCTAGGCTTGGAGGGAGCACGTGTTATAATGACCAAAGATTCGCTGCACGCCATAGATAAAATCAATAAAAAATACTACGCCGAGCCCCTTACCAAACTGCGCGAATTCCTACCCATCCAAGGTATAGATTTCGCGTTTATAGAAGATGTGCTTTTAGGAAACCACCTAGCCTTGCCCATACGCCGTTTAAAGGCTGGCGTTGCGGGTAATTTATATTACACCGAAAACGATTGGCAGGGTTCTTTACTTACCCTCTACGTTTTACCCGAAATGTATCGCTACAAAAGGGTGGCTTGGCAAAGTGCTCTTAAAACCGAGCGCGTAGATATGTCTTTTGATGACTACCGCATGGCTGGCGATTACGCCTTTGCGCATACCCGCAGAATAGAGACCGAACAAGCGCAGAACAAAGCCAGTATCGATATTGAATATCACCGTATTCAGTTTAATCAGCCCGCTCCGTTTCCCTTTCAAATAAACCGCCGTTATGAGAGAGCAGAGCTTTAAATCGTGCGTGGTGTTGCTCGGCCTTATGCTGGTTTCTCTCGCTGGTTTTGCCCAAGGGGAAAAGGAAAAACTAAAGAAACAGCAAGAGGCTCTTTTAGAGGAAATTGAGGAAATTGAAAACCTGTTAAAAGAAACACAGGCTAAGCGCAAAGAATCGATCACTGCGCTGCAATCTTTGGAAAGTAAGATTTCGCAAAGGCAACAGCTTATTCGCAATGTTAACAGCCAGGTAAGCACCATAGAGCGCTCCATTGCAGAGAAAACTAGAACGGTTAAGTCGCTACAGGCCGATTTAATTCAACTGCGAGAAGACTACGCCAAGGCCATACGGGTTTCGTACAAAAACATGAGCGTAAACCAGCAGTTGTTGTTTGTGTTTTCTGCTGAAGATTTTAACCAAGCCTGGCAGCGCTGGCGGTACTTGCGCAAGTATGCTCAATTTAGAGAGAACCAAGCCGATTTAATTCAGCAAACCATAGACGACATAGAGCGAACCATTGCCGAAATGGAGGCTGAAAAACGTGAAAAAGAGGGTTTGGTAAGCGAAGAAGTTCGGCAGAAGCAGTTTCTGGAAGAGGAAAAGGAGGAAAAGAATAGGTTGGTAGAGGAGTTAAAGGATGATGAAGAGGAGTTACGCGCTAAGGCTCAGGAGAAAAATAGGGCGGCAGAAGCGCTCAACAAGGAACTGGAACGCATTATTGCCGAGGAGATTCGCCTAGCCAAAGAAAGGGCCAGAAAAGAGGCCGAGGCGGCGGGCAAGAGCACTGATGGATTAACCTTAACGCCAGAGCAAAGAGAGTTGTCTAGCAACTTTGTTAGCAATAAAGGCAGCTTGCCTTGGCCTGTGTTGCGCGGGCACATTTCGGGTCGTTTTGGCAAGCACGAACACCCTACGGTAAAGGGGGTTTATATGGTGAATAACGGAGTGGATATTCGAACCGAAGAAAACGCCGAGGTCCGTTGCTTGTTCGAAGGCAAGGTGGTGAGTACGGTGTATCAACCCGCTACACAAAATTCGGTAATTGTAAGCCATGGCGAGTATTTTACCGTGTATTCTAATTTGATAACGGTAAACGTAAACGCTGGCGATGCGTTAAGTACGGGCGAAACCATAGGTGTAGCCTACACGCGCAAAGACGAAGGCGAAACCCATGTTCATCTAGAGATTTGGAAGGGAAGTCAGCATGTAGATCCGGCGCTTTGGTTGGCTCCAGTAAATTAATTGGATTCAAAGCTATAGGCCACAGCGTTAGGTGGAAAGCGAAGATGGTGCCCGAGGAGGGAGTCGAACCCTCACGTTCATAAGAACACATGGCCCTCAACCATGCCTGTCTACCAATTTCAGCACTCGGGCGGGCTTTAGCGGCTCAAAAGTATTTATTTTTCGGCTATTTTGCGACGTAAAAGAACGATATGAAGAAAATTACTACAGATAAAGCCCCAAAGCCAGTGGGCTCTTACCCTCACGCTAAACGAGCAGGCAACCTTTTGTTTCTATCGGGTATAGGTCCGCGCACCACGCAGGGTGACCATTCTGGTGTTCCGGGCTTAGAAACCGATAAAAACGGAAACTTTAAAGCCTTCGATTTTGAAGCGCAGTGCCATTCGGTATTTCAGAATGTAAAAGCGGTGTTGGCTTCGTGCGATGCCGCTTGGGAAGATTTAGTAGACGTAACGGTTTTTCTTACCGATATGAAACGCGATTTTCACACCTACAATCGTATTTATGCGGAATACTTCGCTGATAATCAGCCGTGTAGGACTACGGTAGAGGTTAAATCGCTTCCTACGCCCATCAGTATAGAGTTAAAGTGCATTGCCTACGTAGGTGGCTAGGCGATAGCCCACGATAAGGGCGGCCATACAAAAGAGGATAGAAGCTGTAGCGTAGAGAAAAAAGGCGGTAAACTGTCCATTTTGAATCATCTTTAGGCCTTCGTTAGAAAACGTTGAAAAGGTGCTAAACCCGCCGCAAAACCCAACTACAAAAAGCGGGGTAATAAGGGTTGATGAATTAACGTAGGCAAGCAGGCCGATAACAAGCCCTAAAATCAAGCCGCTAAGCGTATTGGCGGTAAATGTTCCTAACGGAAAACCAGGGTGAATAGGGTTTAAAACCTGAAAGCCATAGCGACAGAGGCTACCCAATCCGCCACCTAAAAAAACCAAGGCCAATTTTAGAGTCATTCTTCCTTAGCTTCTTGTTTTCTCATGCCGATATTGTAAATCACTTGGAACAAAAAGAAAACAGATAAACAATAGATAACACCGAGTAGCGTAAAGCTAAATGTGTTGGGAATTAGCTCTGCTTTATAGGCTATAGCAAACCCACCAGAAAGTAGGGACAGTAATAGGAAAACGATAGCGGTCATCTTCTCGTTTAAGCCAGCATAAACCAAATGGTGCGTGGTGTGGTCTTTGCCTCCTACAAAAGGCGATTGCCTTCTTGCTAAACGACGAAGGGTAACGGTGGCCGTATCTACAAGGGGCATTAAAAACACTAGCGCCGGTATTAAAAACTGTTTAATTTGAATAATCCCGCTTGTGGTATTCTTCTCGCCCCAGATAAACCACATGCTTATGGCGGCTAGGAAAACCCCCAAAAACTGACTACCTGTATCGCCCATATACATTTTGGCCGGATTCCAATTAAAGAGCAAAAAGCCCATTAAGCTCCCTAGAACGGCTAAAAGAACTAGATGTATGCTACCCCATGGCAAGGTCACAAGGCTAAAAGCGGTAATGGATAAAATAATTGAGGCGGATATAGATGCGGTTATGCCATCCATGTTATCTAGCATATTGATGGAGTTCATAAGGCCAATAACCCATAAAACGGTTAGAATAAAATCTACACTTTCTAAACCGGTACTGGTTATGGAAACATTGCTTACAATCAGGATAAAAGCACAGCTTAACTGACCTATAAATTTTACCAAAGGGTTGGTATTGTAGGTGTCATCGGCAAGGCCTAGAAGAAAACCAAGGGTGCATGCGCCTAAAACGCCAATAAGCTGTTGGTTAAATGAGGCTGGTTGATTAGCATCGAAAGTGAAAAGTGCTGCGATTACCGTACCAATCAAAAAAACGATATAAAACGAAATGCCTCCCACAGCTGGCTTTACTTCGCTGCTCCATCGCTCTTGACTAAACTCTTTATTGTTGCGCACGCCAAGGCCTCTACTAAAGCGAAGCATAAGCCAATTAATGGCAAAGGAGATAAAGAAACACAGGGCAAAGAACAATAGAAACAGGATGTTCATCACTTCTTTTTATACTTAGTCAAAAGACGTTCCCAAAACGATTTCTTTCTTGGCGCCCCATCGGTGTAGTATCCGTCTCCATACCCATATTTTGCACCATAACCGTACCCATAGCCATAGCCGTACCCATAGCCGTACCCATTGGTTTTGGCACCTCCAAAATCATTTAAAACCAAAGCCAAGTCGTTAAATTTCATTTGGCTGTGTAACATGTTGATGTTTCTGACAAACACTTTTTCAGAATAGTTGCCACGAACTACATACAGTGGGTAGTCTGCCATACTCAATAAATCTAGGGCGTCGGTTACTATTCCAACGGGTGGCGCATCGATAAATACATAATCGTATTCCTTAGAAAGTGTATTAATCAAATCCTTAGCTTCTTGTGTTTTCACCAACTCTGCAGGGTTAGGCGGAACGGGCCCTGATGTTATAAAATCTAGATTTTCAATATCGCTTTTGTGAATACAATCCTCGTAATTAGACTTCCCTATAAGAATGGTACTTACTCCCTCACCTTGCGGTACGCCAAACACACGGTTTATACGCGGTTTACGCAAGTCCATATCTACTATAATGACTCGCTTTTTCAAGAGTGTCATTATAGCGGCTAAGTTTATACCTACAAAGGTCTTTCCTTCGCCTGGAATGGTAGAGGTGGTAATTATGGTGTTGCCTTTGTCTTTGCCAATTAGGAACTCCATATTAGATCGGATACCCCGAAAGGCTTCGCTTATGGCACTTTTAGGGCTGTTTAGCACCACAATTTGCGAAACTTTATCGGTATCATTAGTAAATGGAACGGTTCCAAGAACGGGAACAGAAGTGGCGCTTTTAACTTCTTCTGGATACGATATTTTAGTATGAAGCAAATACCGAATTGCAATAAGTAAAACACCTAATAGAAGCGCTGCCGAAAAAAAGCCAGCATAGGCAATCATTGGGTTTGGGCTAATCGGCTTGTGATTCATTTTAGGACTACGCAGCACGATATAGTCAGAAACAATACCCGCTTTGGAAATCAAATAAACAAACCGCTGTTCAATTAAACTAAAGAAAAAATCTTCCTTTATCTCTTCTTCACGGCTTAATCTT
>JAOXNJ010221302.1:0-16574 GCA_028566655.1 Metis holothuriae | reverse complement strand
AATTTGTAATGGTTTCATCATTTGACGCATTTGGTGTAGAGGTGGCTGAGCCTTCCCTCCTGCGCCCGGGGTAGAATGGTTC
This sequence comes from Metis holothuriae, assembly GCA_028566655.1. Taxonomy (NCBI): domain Eukaryota; kingdom Metazoa; phylum Arthropoda; class Copepoda; order Harpacticoida; family Metidae; genus Metis; species Metis holothuriae. Next base: position 16,492 of record JAOXNJ010221302.1, on the reverse strand, counting down.
CTCGGTCCCATTGGGATTCGCGTTGGCCTCGTAGTTGTTGGTGGCAGCGGCGGTGTTGTTGCTGGCCTCGGAGGCGTTGTCGCCGTCGGTCTCCATGTTAGTGGCGAGCGACGACGCGTCAGCTGTCGAACCACTACAGCCGCCTTCTCGGTCGTCCTTAGATCGCCGTTCCTTGCCGGTCTTGTCCCTCGTCTTGGGTCCTTTGGGCGCCATCCCAAGCCCGAGAGCGTCCTCTTCCAGTAGAGCCGCCCCGTGCCCAGGTAGACGCCGTTGGTGAAGCACTCGATGGCCTTGTTATGTTATGTAGATGCTTTGAAGCTTTATTAACGTTAATTATTATTACTTCTTTGTAACAATTATTATAACTAGACCTCGGGAAAAAAGTGAAAACTTAAAAAATTAATTTTAAACTATTTTGGTCATTTTGGAGAAAAAAATTACTTTTGCAATTTTTGACCAAGTTTCAATTATTTTTGGCAATTTCAGGGCAAAAAAACTGTAAATTTTGGCAAAACTTGCACTTTCATGAATCTTTTTGGAACATTTAAGAGAAAAGTTTTGAAAAATTTTCTAAAAGAAGCATTTCCTGAATTGGTTGTGGTGGTACATGGTTTAGAGGCAAGAATTGCTTAAAGTAAGGCTTGAAATATGATCTAAATCATTATGAAAATATTGCAATGTTCTCAAAATATGATAAACATGTACTCCAATTGTCCATATTGATCTCTAATTATCCATTTATCCATTAATTTCTATGCCTTCATCAGTTAAGATAACTTAATGCTAGAAACGAATTTTGATTTATCTTTTTGAAAAATCTAAATTTGCCTTAAAATTTTTAAACCCTTTAAACCAAAAAGAGATCTGATAACAAAAGCTTAACGGTCCATTTATGATTGTCAGTAGAGAATGTAGGATACTATATTTCATTTAATATTCAATTCATTGAAATAGCATACACATTTACTTTCTCAACCATTTTTTATAGCTCAGTCAAAGAATAAATCCCAAACCCTAATTTTTTATGCGTAGTTTTATTGCAAAATATTTTTCCCAGCAATTTTGTTGAAGTTGATTGAACATTATCGAGTCCATGTTCAAGCTTGATTGAGGCTCCAATCATAGGTCATAAACTCGACCTGGATGTCATTGGGGCCGCCTTTATCGTTTTGTTTTATAAATTCGGCCACGTTCTCCTTGACGAAGGGCAACAAGGCCTTCCAGATGGCCACGGCCCCGTCCATGGTGAAGTCGGAGCCGTACCACTCGAACAACTTGGACAGGCCCAAGCTCTTCGACTCCGTCACTACAACGCCGTCTGTACAGAACGATCTGGCAGCCAAACTCAATTGCGAATCCAAGTTATCTACAGTAAAAGAATTTGATTTATTTATTTATTTATTTATTTATTTATTTATTGATTGATTGATTGATTGCCAGCTTTGTAGATCCAGATGGGAGGACACGATTTGGCTCCGCAATTGAGGGCGAAGTGAATGCGAGCGTCGCACTTGTCCAGCATCAGCGAGCGTCTGGAGTCGTCGGGGCCGAAGGCAATCTTGCCACTGGGATGCTTCCTATTGGCTATTGTAAAAATTAATATTATTTTTACAATAATATTCAAATTTACATCAAAATTAATTTATTGGTTTAAAGTGCAATTTTAGTGTCAGTTCACCTCGGAGGATTCCGTGCTCAATGTCGTCTAAGCTCAGCACGTGCTCGCCGATCTTATAGGCATATTTTGTCCATAGTCCCTCTAATAAAACAATGAAAACATGCGTAATTAAAACATTATGACATAAAACCAAACTTTTTCATATTTCATAAGAAACCTTGCTTTAAAGGCGATTCCGGCAACTTCGATTGATATGCCAGAGCATGGAGAGTGAGGCAATTGTAGATGTTGATGAAGAACGCCTTGCGCTGCGTCATCGACATTGACGAGGCCAAGTTCGACAACGACCTCAGCTTCGTGGCCAACCGCTTGTACGCGTCGAACGTCTCGCTCTCGCGCATCTTCGCGTAGTCCACGCCAATCTCCGTCACGAACTCGATCTTTAAACTGTTGTCATAAAAAGGAGCATTATAGAAGCATGTAATAAAAGTCAATTCTTTAAGAAGTTTTGGTAAAATGAAAGATATATGTTATTACTTGGTCATGACGTTGACGAGCTCGGTCATGAGGTCGAGCGGGGAGCCGAGCACCTCCTTGTCCTCCTTGTCCTCGTTCAAGATGATCTGGGACGCCGACATCGTGTTCGAGAGAGGCTCCGATAACAACTGAGGGTGGCTGCTATATCATGATTCTTATGTACTTGAACATGTAAAGTGTTCTTTTCTAGGTTTTTCATTTACTTGTTATACGTAATCATTCTACGAATATCCTCTTTAAGAAGGCTCTTATAAAATACCCCTATAATATACGCATGGATGCCTCGACAGCTGCCTGAATACAGGTGTGCTGAAGCCCTGAGGCCATCAAAAAAGGCTCTTGTTTCATGGTCACCATAACATAAATGACGTATTTCCAAGCCAACACTCTACTATTAATACGGTATCTTATTCTGTGTACTTATTTCACTTACAACCTTGGGATCATTTCCTTATCTCTTTACTGACCATTGCCTCTGAAGAGCTTAGTACCTTACATACAGCACATACAAATGTGCATTACATTGACAATATTGACATCAAAGCATAATTGCAAAAAACTGTTTTCTTTGGCCATTGGGCCTTTTCTCAGGGTCAAAACGGTCGCTTAAAGCACGTAAATACGAGTGTTAATACATCAGTTTTGAAGCCTAATAAGTACTACATAAAGGATTGCATAAAGGAAATGCAGTATGACTACTTCGAAATCGACATAAGGCATGCAACATTCACTTTACTGTACGTATTACCTATGTTGACTTATTAATACTTGCATAAGCTGAATTATTTCAGAGATATTCGATGACATCGCACTTAAGCGAGATGTCAGGACAAGAAGCTCCATTTCTCTTCTTCTCGTCCTCGCACTCCTTGAGCCCCAATCTGTGTCTGACACACGCAGAATCGTTGATTTGTTCGTCGAGATCGATTCTGCTCCTCTTTCGCTTGTCCTCAATCAATCTGTGAAAGATGGGCAACATTTCTCTGGAGCAAACTTGATCCTCATTCTCATCATTATCCACAACTCTGAGTGATTTGGAACGTCTATTAAGACAATTATTAGCACTATTATTGCCATGATTGTTTCTGCGTAGTCTGAGATAATTGTGATCATCGCAATAATCCTCGAATTCATCCGTGGTCTGTGTAGCGTGATCCTCGAGTACACAGGAATCGCTCAAATACTTTTGCCTCATGCCATTATTAAGACTGCCATTATTAATCTCATTCATGGCATTAATAGCCTCATTAGTGGTATTGCAAACGAGACCGTCGTGAGATTGACTGTCGCACTCATTATTGCGCAGAACCGACCGATTGTTGTCCAATGTATTCCTACGGACTGAGGGCATCGTCATAATGACTTCACTTCTTTCTTTACTTACGCCATAATCACCCTCATTATTGAAATTATTAGCCCCGTCATTACCATAATTGCCCCCATTATTGCCATAATTACTGGTGTAATTAGCATTGTTGTTGTTGTTGGCGGCTGAGAGGGGGCTGAGACTGGCCATGGCCAAGGGGGCGTCGACGGCGGCGGCGGCGGCGACGTTGAGGGCGCACTTGATCTCCTTCTCGATCTCGACGAGGGCGTTCCTCAGCCTGAAGTTGAGCTTCCTGGCCGCGGCCAACATGTTGTCCAGGGAGTCGTCGCTGTCGGCGTTGTCGTGGCTGCGCCTCATCATCAGCCCGCGCGCGTTGAGCGTCGCCATCTTGGCCTTGTTGCGGTTGGCCATGGCGCTCAGCTCCGAGCCCGCGTCCCTCCTGATCTCGATGATCTTCGGGAGGAACACCAAGCAAAGCGTCCCGGTGGTGCAGAAGATGATGAAGGCCGAGATGATGATGAAGGAGGCCAACTGGGCCTCGCTCAAGACGAAGCTCACTGCCACGCCCAAAACGCACATAATGGCCACATTATAGACCGACATTCCAACATATTTGGAGTCATTGAGAGCCGGAATCTGAACATGCCTCGTTTCCCATGCCAAAAAGGCGCCAAAAAGCATCAATAAACCCTTATAAGCGTAAATGCAGCCGACAAAAAGCGTCATGTGATCGGATCTACAGTGTTCGATTCTGGGCACTATTTGGACGCCCAATTCCGAGACCAGAGGCGCCAATTCACTGGTGGCTCTGTAGAAGGGATCGAAAACTTGCCAAGTGGTCATTGTAATGACGTCTATGCAGACCAGGGCCCCAACAACCAAATAGAGCTGATAATCCTTCATGACCTTCTTGTTCAGCTGCACGTTGGTGAAGATGGAGTGGACGCGCCAGGTCTTGCTGAACATGGAGCCGAAACTGAGCGTGAAGCCTGCCATGAGAATCCACGCTCTGGCAGTGCAGACCAGAGGGAAACTTTCCTCACTGGTCCACTCGCTGTCCAATCCCAGGAGAATCACGGAAGAGTAGGTGAGGATGCTGCCGATGATGATGAGGTTGTTCATGTGCGGCGAGCTCATCTTGATGTGGCGCTGGTGTCTGAAGTGCACGTTGACGCTGAGGAAGACCAGGGCCAGCACGATGCCGATGAGGGAGAGCGAGCAGAAGACGGCGTAGATGGAGCCGCTCAGGCGCCACTCCAGGATCACGCGCACCGTCCGGTCTCTCGGGGGACGCGAACTTGCCCAATGAATCTGGAAATTCAGAGTAATTAAGAATAATTAAGACTAATTAGACTAATTAAGCGTAATATAGGCATTAGAAATCATTAGACTGATTGCTGAGAGATCAAGCATTGATGCATATTTCATTTAGATCACTAATACCTAATGAGAGTAGCATAAAATGGATTTCAACTCTTTTCATTGTTGTAATAAGTTGTACACTATGAAAGACGACTTAATCACTGCTATGAAAGCAGTGATTAAGTCGTCTGAGATTTGCGAAGGACCTGAGCAAACACGTGGTAAGCATACCTACTTACTTGACATAAACATTTACAGTTACAAATTATAATTTAACTGTACTTCTCCTTTTTTTTTTGCAGTGGTTCACGATATCATCTAGGGATACGAACTTGAGAACTTCATACCAGTCATATTGTATTAGCTACAGAAATTGGGTCTGCTACTTTTGGTATAGGATAATTGGTCTAAGATTTTTGGTCTAAGGTCCACTGTAATTGGTATATAATCAAATTAGAAGTTGGTCTACAGTCACAAAATCTCTCCTGTTTCATGGCACCTTTTATTCTCTATCATAGTAGTATTATAATTTATAAGAGCAAAACATAAACATTAGCAAAAACATTAGCCAACCATTGCCCTATAGTAAAATTGCAAAAATAGAAGCTTACTTTCTGACTCTCCATAAGTTGATTTGAGCCTTTGATGATGTTTAATATTACCTTTAATTTCTTTGAAACCTTCCACCCATTCCTTTTAAGATTTTGTCACCTAAGCTCTCAAACTGTAGGCCAATAATTCCAATTGCTTAGACCAATCATGCTCGACCGATTATTCCAGCCCCACAGCTATAGATTCGTATGTGGGGCGTACGTGTCTTCTTATCAGAGCACGCCTCAAGAACGAACTCTTACGAGTTTGACGGCCATTATTTAAGGCTGTTTAAGACAAACATCCTCAATTAGTGACATTTATTGAGCGCCTCGAAAAAGACGAAATGGGCAGCCCAGACGTGGAATCGAACGAGCTGAGTCTGAAGAAGGAAGTGGGTTTGATCAGCGGCATAGGACTCATTGTGGGCACCATCATTGGTTCGGGCATTTTCGTCTCTCCTGGAGGAGTTTTGGCTCAATCAGGCTCCGTTTTTGGATCTCTGCTCGTCTGGAATGGCTGCGGACTCATTGCAGTTTTTGGTAAAATAAAAGCAAGTTTTTTCTTTAGTGAAATTTCGCAATTTTCAATTTTTGGCTCGATTCCAAGGGGGTCTGACCTACGTGGAGTTGGGTACAATGATCCCCGAGTCCGGTGCCGAATACACTTACATTTATAGGGGCTTGGGATCACTTTGTGCCTTTATCAATGCTTGGATGGCCGTCTTGATTATGGACCCCTCTTCCATCTCTATCGTCTGTCAGACCTTCGCCTTCTATACCGTCAGATTGTTCACCGAGGAAGGAACCAGGGGGGAGGACATCAAGTTCTACCAGACAACCGTCACTGTCTCAGCACTAGGCAACTATATCAAAACTTTTATTTTATACACATTGACTGATTGATTGATTGATTGATTGATTGATTGATTGATTGATTGCAGTGTTGATATGCACCATCAATTGTGTGAGTGTGCGCTTGACGACCTTCCTGCAGAACAGTCTGGCCTTCGCCAAGCTGATTCCCGTGGCAATCATCATTTTGGGCGGCCTCTATTGCCTGACGACAGGACAAACAGGCGAATTGGGCAAGAAGTTCGAGCCTTTGCCTGGCACAGAACCATCCCTAGGGTCAATTGCAATGGCATTCTACTCCGGACTCTGGTCCTACGAGGGCTGGAACCAGCTGAACTTCATCACCGAGGAAATCGACAACCCCAACAAGTAAGTAATCATAATTAGACAATCTCAAACAATTCAAGCCACAATGAATGTTATTGTTCGTCTCGTCACCTTTTTTAAGGAATTTGCCAAGAGCAATAGTGATCGGCGTCTCCATGGTGACGGTGCTGTACCTCCTGATCAACGTGGCCTACCTGGTGGTCATCCCTGTTGAAGTGATAACCAACGGCGACACCGTGGTGGCCGTGGCCTTCGTCAAGTACTTGTTATCGGATTATGCCGATTCCTGGGCATATTTGGCGGCCCCCTATGTGATGACTGCCTTTGTGGCCCTGTCGACGTTCGGATCCGCCAACGGCATCCTCTTCTCCTCCTCCAGACTCTCCTTCGTGGCCAGTCGCAACGGACACCTGCCAGAAATCCTCTCCTACGTGCACAACACAGCATTGACTCCTGTTCCTTCACTGGTTTTCAGCTCGTTTATCGCGATTGCGATGGCGTTTCTGGGAGACATCGAGAGTCTCATCGACTTCTTCAGCATCAGCGCCTGGCTCTTCTATGGCGGCGCCTTCCTCTCGCTGATTGTCATGAGATTCACGGCGCCCCAACTCGAAAGACCCTTCACAATTTGGATCATCGTGCCCATTCTGGCCACTCTGATGTCCGTCTACCTCGTCTTTGCTCCCATCATAAACAACGTGGCGCAGGGACAAGCCACCTTCATGTATCTCATTGTACTGGGCTACCTGCTGGCCGGAATCCTCTTCTACGCCATCTTTGTTCACTTCGGACTGAGACTAAAGGGCATTAATAAGGTCTATGCCTACATAAGACATGCTGGAAACATGTCACACGGACACAAGGACAAGGAGCTTGACTTGAACTATAACTTACTTTAATCATACCTATATGTGCATGTCTAAAATTGCACATAGATATTTAGTATTATCTATATAAAGTAACATTCTAAAATATGCTTTGCTGAACTGTTAAAATAATGACACTTCTGTGATGGACTCACCTCCCCACATTTCTCCAATCTGAGTGTCCTTGTGACGGCACTGTATTCTCCGACGCAATTCTCGTCTAAATCGGAGCTGTCGTTGCTCTTCACCAGCTGCTTGATGAGCACGTTGCCCCTCCTGCTGTTGAACCTGAACCTGACGGGCCCCGTGACGCCCTCGAACACGGTCTGGTCCAGGGCGTTGGTCAAAAGCCGCTCCCAGGTGGCGTTTCTGTAGTCGAACTCCAGCAACTCGTAGCCGTCATTAGCGACCTTGTCCAGGGCCAGCGCGATGCTCCACACGCCGTCGTAGGCGTAACCGTGCAAAATCGACCACGATCCTGCCTCTCTGCCGTACTCCTCCTAAGTAAAAAATGCAATAGTTTCATTAAAGAGGAGTTGACAAAGGATCAATAAAACAAACTCACTAATAAAAAGTTCTTTTTCTCTATATTTTTGGGCTTAATTCTGAGTAACCTCGTACTGTTGTGGCGTTAGACCGGAGACAGTCTCCTTCTCATCCGAGGAGAGAGGCAACATTTCGACCAAAATGGTCCCTGAAACGGCCTCCACCATTTGTTGTTGAGTGCATTCCAATTGTTCGTTGTCAATCGTCCACCATTGGCTCTGATAAACGCCTACGATCAGCCACTGAAACTGGCCTCCGAAAAGCTTCTTTTGGAAGGCGTGACAAAAGATGCGTCGGGCCCAAGTCTCGTTAAAGTTGCCCAAGATGATTCTTATGTCCTTGTTTAATAATATGTCTAATTGATTGGTGAGTTCGTCGTTGAAGTTCTGCGCGGCCACCACCTCGAACCCGTTTCGCTCTAACTGGAGCACGAGGTTGTTGTGGGCCAGGGAGTATCTGGCCTCGTTCTGGTAGAGCGTGCCTACGCGGGTCCAGTTGAAGTACTTTAGCAGACTCAGACGCGGCGCATTGTACTCGTTCTCGCTGGGCACGACGCGGAAGAGGCTGGGGAAGACGCGCTCCGTGAACATGGGGTGCGTGTCGGCGTAGGTGAGCTGCACCAGGCGCCACTGCCGGGCCGCCTTGCTGATCTGCTCCGTCACGGAGGAGCAGGTGGCGCCGAACACCAGCAGCTTCTTGGGGCTGGTGGCCACGGCGTCGAAGAACGACTTCAGCCCCAGCCCCGGGTCGCACCGCGTGTCGTTGAAGAGCATGCGCAGGTTGTACTTGGGCAGGATCAGCGGGTTCGCGTTGATGTGGCGCAGCGCCAGACGCACGGCCGGCATCACGCCCTGCGGCACCGCCAGCGACTCCGTGGAGGGCGAGGACAAGGGGAAGAAGCCGCTAAAGTAGATGGGCGACGTCGCCATCGTCACCGACATCAACGAGGAGCAGATGAGGAGCAGGGCCGACATCATGGAGGTGGGGGGCGCCTCGGAAGTGGCCTTGGGCCTCGATCGAAAGAAAGGAAAGCGGAGGAAAGCCACTAGGCCCTCAATGGGCGGACCACCACAGCTTTCCGAGTTGGTTTGCTCCCTTCACGTGATCTGGGCACCAAAAAAACTTTGTACACCTACAGTCGTCATGATGCCCTTTGTCCATTGTAGAAAGGAGGAATGGCCACTAGATTTTGGGGAAAGCAGGAAATACAGAGGTTCAATAGCAATGCTCAATGTAAGATTGCCTGATGCCTAACTAGCGCGGTTACTATGGGCGGTTAGCTGATTGGCAAGAATAGTGATGCATATACGAATTGACGGAATGTCAATGTGCTCAAGAACAACGTGGGTCCGGCTTTACGAGTAAGTGATTGGGTAACACATTGTTGGAGAAAACATGAAAGGAACGGCACCACCACGGCCACGAATAGCAATTGAAAACAGAATTCGAGGCAAACGCGCAAAAATGCGCCTCATTTTGCCCATTATTGAAGAACTAATAAAACGAGCAAGGAATGAAAGATGCAACAGAAGTGCTGGGATAATTGATAGACACTGAGACGTGAAAAACAAATCGACTGAGTCCAACACATTCGTTCTAAACACCGATCACTTGATGGATGAAGTGTATCACTCTCACTCCCCAGTTGCACTTTCACAGCTCGCTATGCTCCTGCGTATCTTCGCGCTCCTCTCTTTTGGTCTTCTCATCCTCCTCTGTTTCGCTCTCGTCGTTATCATCATTCTTAGGTTCGACCTCCTCCTCAGTCACACCTGCAAAGCGCAAAAGAAGGCAAAGTTAGAATTTGGCAGTGAAATTAAAAAAAAAAAAGAGAACAAAACACTACATTGATTGAGACAGCATTTATATAAAGGGATTAAGGTGGACGCACCCATTATGTGAAGTAGGGATTGGGTTTGGTGGGAGGGGTCGGGGTTGATTCTCTGGGATTGGCAAATATCTTCGCTTTGGGACTGTTAAAAGGTATAAACTGTTGTCTCTTCAAGCACTTTCTTGTTGGCTAAATATGTGTGTACTTCTGTATTTGCTTACCATTGACAGAAGGGCTGCATGAATTGATGTTGAGGCCAAGACTAAACGCTAAATTTCACACATTCAGTATAAGGATTGCATAGGGTTTTTGGCAGTGGCAATGAATACATTGATTAAATCTCTTATTAGAGTTGACTAAATTACGAAACTGTGGCAAAGAGCACGTGAATCACGAGCACAATAAGACTTGTTTGGAGCATGGAAGCTGATTCTGTCGGCTCTGAGTGCTCTTCTCTTGATAGAGTGGCTTCGGGTTTGGGGCTTGGGGGCTGAGGAGATTGGACGTACCACACGAGGTCTGCCACTAGCTCTATTAATTGTTCGCCTAAAAGAACGATAAGGTCAAAGCAGGAAACTATATCTTCTACTTCTCACAGTAATTCGAGCCGCTACAGCTACTAGGAAGATTCAAGGGATACTTTTCAGTCTTAACAGTTCAGAAAAAAGTACAGCAGTAAGGGAGTAGTATGAAAATGCCATTATTTTGGTCATTATGAAAGTAAGTTCTTACCTTCATTTTCCTCTATGAAATCTTTGTCGGTTTGTGCAGCCTCATCGTCTTTGTCGATTTCTTCGCCATCCTTGCTTTCACTTTTGTCTTCGGTCTTATTAGTCTTGTTGGCCTTTTTCTCGTCCTTCTTCTTCTCTTCCTCCTTCTTTCGCTCCTCCTCCTCTTTCTTCCGCTGCTTGTCACGCTCCGCCTTCACGATCTTGGCTTTATTCACCAAGTATTTGACCTAAATATCATAATAAAGATAAACGACAAAATCTTACACGAAAAGTATTGCCAATTATTGCAATTACCTCTCTATCGAGCTCAAGTCCCTTCTCAGCGATAAGCCCAGTTGTCATTTTCGGCATTTGGCTGAGGTCCATCTTTTGTTGCTCTTCCTCCATCTCGGTTTTCCACTTGAGGACTTCATCTAACTTCTTTTCCAAAACGTCCACCTCAGTGGGTGTGAAGTAACCATTTTCACCAGTGCTATTTTTTGCTTTGTCGAGGAATTCCTGTGAGCGTTCAATCATCTTGTTCAACGCCTCCAAGGCCTCAGGTCTATCCGTGTGTTCCTTCACTCTCAACAACCAGGCTTGAGTCAACTTCTTGAGATCGTCCAACTTGCTCTTCAACTCCTTCTCCTCTGTGTCTGGAGTCACCTCGTCGTCGATCCACTCGCCCACTTCCGTCAATTTGGCTTCTAATTGATCTCTCTCGTCTTTAGTGAGAGCCTCATCGTAAACGTTCTGTTGATTCATCTTGTCCCTGATGTCGATCACGAAGCTTTCCAGGTTGTTCAAGGCCGTCTCCCTTGACCTTTTCCTGCAAATTGAAAAAAAAAAATGCTTTAGATGACAAACCAACAGGAAAACCTGGCAGTAACAAATGTTTTGGTGCAAATTAATTACTTGGCATCTCTTTCATTCAGGGCATCAAGTTTGTCGACCGACTGTTGCAACTGAGTCAAGGTCAAGTCGGGCAAGTCTACGTGTTGAACAGTGAAGTTGAGGGGCTCCTTTATGTTGACAATTTTCGGCTTTTTGGGTTTAGGTTTCTCTTCCTTCTTTTTGCTGTCATCTTTCTTCTTCTTTTCATCTTTCTTCTCGTCTTTGTCGCTCTTCTTTTCCTCACTGTTGGCCTTTTCTTCTTTAGACTCTTTGTCAGGCTCCCCCTCTTTCTTATCCTCATCTAAAGGTGAAACATGTAAGAATATATTGGTACAACAAAACTAGCTTGAATTAAATGAAGCAAACCACTCTAAGAGTAGAGGTAAGTCTGAAGGAGTAGAAAAGGCAAACTTTAAAGGACTAGGAGAATAAAGTAACGCCCAGTAGGAATCACGAAAAAATTACTCTAAAAACAAATAGATTTGAGCAGAACTTAAAACTTCGAAAGATATGGAAGCATGATATGCCCATTAGTGATCAGAGTAGGCTAGGTACTCTCAATACCATAAGTTACAAAGGGGTTAGAGATCAACCATTAGAATACGAGCACGTGGTAATTAGATCAAGCCTTAAAATTCAGACATGCTCAAGGTCGATGAGAGGAAGCGAAAGCAAGATGGCGACGTCAGAGTTAAGACGAAAGAATACAGTTCTCCACCTTCAGCCTTACCGTTAGAAAAGAAACTCGAAATGGTGTCTCCGAGATTCTTCCAAGCATCAGTCTCGTCTTCACCTTTTTGTTGTTCCTGTTCCTGATGTGTTTTCTCCTGTTGTTCCTGCTCCTCCACGCTGATGGTTCGCTCGAAGACGACCTCGACAGCTGTCAAGTTCAAAAGGCCCGAATCGTCCAAGTGGAAATGCGCCTTTACGCCCTTGCTTTCAACGCTTGAGTTGTCCGCATACTTCTTCAAAGTTTCACCCAGACCACTCACACTCACCTCCGTCAAATTCAGATTGCCAACGTTCCTTTAAGAAAAAGATCAGTAATGCCTATGACAGGACGAATAGCGAAATTATTTTTAAGTAGTCATTACCTTCTCTCCTGGAGACTGAGATGGTCCAAGTCATTGTAGTTGACGTGGAACACAAAGTCTTCTGTGTGCTTATTAAACGTGATGACTTTCTTTTGAGGGAAGGCGTTCATCTTCGCAAAGAGCGACCGCTTCACCTTCTTGTTGACAGTCTCGCCCTCATCATTCTCAAATTGCCTTTCGAAGTCGACGTCAATTGGAAGAATGACGGCCTCCTTTGTCAGGAACTTCTTCACCTTGAAGCCGGTGGAAAGATCGGCCGCCTTGTAGACGGCGCCCATTGCAGCCGACTCGTCAGTGTTCAAGTTTTTGCCAAGCTCGGTGCCGAAATATTGCTGCAAGATTTCCTGCACACGAGGAATTCGTGTCCCTGCTCCCACCAGAATCACCTCACTGATCTCATCCATAGTCATTGAAGCAGCAGCAAGGGCTTGGTCGACGGGTAAAGTAACCTTTTGGAAATAATCTTCGTTTAGCTCATGCAGTTTTTCCCTTGAAACTTCCAACTTGAAGTCAATATCCTCCATGACGTTTTCGATTTGAGCAAAGACATTTGTGTTGGCACTGAGAACCATTTTCACACGCTCAGCCTCCTTAAGCAACTTTCCCATTGCACGAGGAACGGTCCGGACGTCCTTTGAGGCCTTCTTAAGAGCATTGAACTCTGCCGCCAAGTAATCTCTCAACGCTATCTGTGTATAAAAATCAATTTGAAAGTAGAACAATCTTGCTTTGATTCTAGATTTTTTTTGACAAAAAAGGGCATTAGTACCTGTATATCGAAACCACCCAAATGACGCTCATATCCCACAGCCAAAAGTTGCGCCTGGGGATGCGTCTCGGTAAATCCACGCTCCTTGGTCTGCACCACCTTCACAAACAAACATTAAACAAACAGATTTAGTACAAGACTCTTAAAATAAAATACAGTACAATTTAACAAAGATTCAAATTCAGGTTTACTTGGAAGCTGGCAATGGAGACTGTGGTGTCCTGGGCTCCCATGTCATAGAACATGAGATTCCTGGCGGTGCCGTTGATCTCCTTGCGCCTGAACATGCCGTAATTCAGGGCGACGGCCATGGGCTCGCTGATGAGCTGGAGCACGTTGATCTTGGCCAGGGATGCCGCCGTGATGAGGGCTCTGCGTTCGGCCTGATTGAAATAGACGGGAACGGTGATGACGGCGTCCCTCACGCTCTGCTCGGTGAACTTCTCGGCCACGTGGCGTGCGTGCTCGAGGATCATGGCGAGCAACTCTTCGGGGGAGTACAACGTGTTTTCGTCGTGTCTGAAGAGAATCGTGCCTCGCTCGGGATGGGCCTCGATGTCGTAGTAGGGGAAGTGCTCTCTAAACCTCTTTACTTCGGGGTGGTCGATGGGCTTGCCCAACAGATTGAGCAGATGGAAGTAACACTGCTTGGGGTGCTTGACGCACGCGGCCAACGCGTCCGAGCCGAAGAGGCGCTCGTCCGGCCGCAGGGCCACGGTCACGGCCGTCTTGCGCTTCGACTCGGGGTTCAAGGCGATCTCCATGGGCACACCAGGCTATAAAACTCAAAACATTATAAAAAAAGCACTTAAAAAGCAACTTTTAAGATATTTTGAGGTTTTACGGAGACGACGGCGATCTTCATCCACTGGTCGCCGAGATCGACGCTCATGACGGCCACCGACTGCACCACGGACATCTCTACAAAGAACAAAACAACCAACAGGCCCAAGACGGACCTGGGCATGACGCAGCCCATCCTCATTCCGCGACAAGAACGTTTTGGCCTGGAACAAAAGACGCTTTACTAAAAAAGGAACATATAGAACAAAATTAGAAAGTAAGGCAACAATTAATGTAAAGAACTGCCATAACAACAAAATGATTGAATACGTGTATTACCACTTAGACAACCTGTACGTTAAGTTTGTGATTGTTGATTGCTCCTTCGTCTCCTTGAGGTCCTCGTCGTTGCTCTTCCCTTAGTACATGTCGTGGTGGTCGTCGAGGTTGACGAGGGACGCGTGGATTGGCGAGACTCGTGGAACAGAAATGTGTGCTTCACGCTCACTCGCACATTAGTGATGGATCGCGCCAGACTCGAATTGATTCGGGTCGGGTCGAGTCGGACCAAATCGGCATATTCAAGTATTATTGCAGTTTTTACTGCATTTTGAATCTTGGCCAGTCTTTTCTTACTCATTTTTGGTTTGTTTTTAAAGAGTCTAATTGTTGAGTATGGGGCCAATCGAGTTAACTGTACCTGTTGGTGACCATAGAGTGAGTCTTGGCGCTCGCTGATTGGTCGGTTTTGCCGACTTCCAGTGCTCCGATTGGCCGAGATGGACTGACATCAGCAAATGTTGGCTGGTTAGTGTTGAATCAGGGCTGATTCGAGCTTGAACCGAGTCACTGCTCAAACACTTCCTGTATTCCCTTTACAGTTATGATGGGACATCACATTTATAAGTTGCATAAATGTCATGTGTGTCATGTGTACTCTACTTGTTCTTCTGTTTGTGCTGTGTATTGCAGGCTCTTTAGAGGCCCTTAGGCCACTTCAATGTTCAGAATAAGGTCAACTCAAATTTAAATACACTTGTAGAGGTTTACTGTTAAAAAGCTTGTACGAGTAAATGTATTGATTGATGCTTACTACAAATAAAACTTAAAAATAGTTTGGCATGAAAAGTATTGTGTGAAAACTGAAATATTCCTGTCTCTCTGTGTTAGTGCAAGCATCACAATAGGTTATATCATGTTATAATATGGTGAAGGTAATACGTGTAACATAGCCAAGGAGTAAGAGCACAGGCGCAGTCCGCTCTACTCTCTATGCACTTCGGTACCAGGCATCAATGTATTGATACCATGCCGTGCCAGGTATTGCCAAAAGCCCCCTGCAAAAGGCCTGCAAAAGGCACGCCCGGACCGGCATATTTGCACTGTTGCGAAAATGCCTATAAATAGCAGGCTTGACGACTACTAGGGGCTCTTTGGGTCCCAGTAGACGATTAGCATTCGAAGTGTCATAATCTCTAGATGTTAAGTTGTAAGTAACTGAAATACAAGGGTATTACTCCAAAGTCTTGGTGTGGACTCTGTTCATGGTAGTCACGAGAGAAGGCGTCAAGTTAGCCTAAGTTGCTAGAAAGCCTAGATGCAGGTTCCGAACTGCCGACCTCAGAGGTGCTAAACTTACAAGTTTAGCCCAACATCTGCTTCCCAACTCCAATGTTCATGTAAGGAGCTAGAGAATGACTGAGCTGCAGATGTTGATCACTCTGTCTTATTCTGAGGCATCAGTTCTGTAGACCGGGTTCAAACACTGCTCCAGGGCATCTCCACCCCTGAAAGTACTGGGATTTTCCGCAAAATCGTCCTTGAAAAACATATTATTTCATCGACAAGAACGTCTTGCAAGAGACACAATGTCAGTTGAGGAGAAAGAACCAGCAACTTGGCCATTTTATCTAGAAAAACTGGACATATAAATAACACAGCTTCTGGCTTGACTCATTTTATTAGTGTGCAATACTTGGGATCAATTGCATCCTTGACGCAATTGGGGCATCCACAATTAAATGGTTCAGGAAAGCAAGAGAGCAAAAACAGAGCAAAAATTTTCCCTTTCACTTTTTTTTGTCCAAAATTGTACCGAAATGGAATTTGACAGAGACATCTAACTACTGTAGCTCAAAAATGCGCCCTCACTTTGTCAGAAACGTCAAAAGCGACAGTTCTGACATACGAACCTTTTATCCAAACAGTTAAAACTGTATAAAAATACAAATTTCTGTATCCTCTACTCGCCCCATGCTAAATAGCAATAGCAGAAGTACAAGTAGCACCTTTAATAGTGCCCTGTTTATTTTCGACTCTAAATAATCTGTTTTCTCTGTAGTCGCAGTAGAGCAACAATTCAGTTGGTCAAGTGGCCACAACG
>JAOXNJ010221081.1:5624-16596 GCA_028566655.1 Metis holothuriae | reverse complement strand
ATTTTATCCATATCCTAAAACCTGAAGTACAGAAATGGATTATAGGCCCCGCCCATCAGGCTTGAAACCGAATACAGAAAAACAAACCCGAAAAACAGGATTGAAACTGCAGACATGGAAACACGCATCAGCCCTCCTGCAGCCGGCAGTCTGCCTGCATGCCATCGGCCGACCTGTTTTTCAAGAAAACCATAAATCCAAATTAACAACAATATATTTATATTTTTCGTTATCGAAAAAGCTTCATAAGCAAAGTAAATCCTGATTTTTGAACCCTAATGGGGTCACTATATTCAAAACCGGTTCTTGACTTACTTTCGTAGTTCGGGCTGTCGAATTTCGCCTTGATCCAGGCTGAGAATTTGGCAAAAATTTCAAATCCAGCAAGATGACTCTCTGGGTTCACTGGCATCAGACCTGGATACCTAAAAATCAAATTATTACATCAAAATGTGAAAAACGCGTACTTTTGAGGCTGGAGTTGAGCTTCAAGAAACTCAACGATTCTTGGCGGATCGGTGACGACTTCATTGTCGAAAAGAATAAACGGGGTTGAAGTTCCCGGCGCAATATCCGCCAATTCTTTCGGTTTACTAAGAGCACTCTATTAGAAACCATGGGAAAGGACAAAATCTAGCAAAAGCCGGTTTCCCAGCTTTCTGGATCATTACCTGTCTTTATCGACTGTAGTCACATTGAATACAGATCCTTTGAGCCAGAGCATCATGAACAGCCCTTGCGAGAACGGGCAGCAGCCGATACATTCGCGATCGCTGCCGGCCTTTACTTTTCAAGGATGCAGAATCATAACGATTTACAGTGCACGTGTAAAGGCAAATACAGTTAGATGCATTTTCAAATTTGAGCAACGACAGTTCTCAAATACAAGCTTGATAAATTTCGTTGCTTTGTTGGCATGTTTTTATCTTAGCCCAGCAAAAGAGGGAAACTGCAAAAAATAGACTCTCATTTCCTCGGATATTTAGCTGATAGGCTATCAGTGATAGCCTTCTTTTGGCCCTTATTGAGCCACAAGTTTGAAAAAATGATTCTGAAATCCTTCCCAAAAAGCACAATTTGATGTTCTGGAGCTTGCTGTTCCGACATTTTTTTCAAATTGTCTCTCTTTATCGAAAAATTCTGGCCTTTCTGAAATATAAAGATCACTTTTTCGGAAGCGTGAATAAACAGACTTTGCAGTGAAATAAAATTTAGTATCTTTTGTGCTTCGGCAATGATTCTCTCGCCCGGTTGTCTCTGTCTTGAATCATGACTTATGATTCTGCGAGAGATTGATGAATTTTTCCCAACTTATGAAAGTCGTTCTTTTTTTTCGCGAGTATCTCTCTTTTTTTTCTTGTTTGAAATGTTTCTTTGATGAAAGTTGGACTCTTCTGCCTTTCATATTTTACACTTGAAAAGAAGCAAAAGAATGAAAGGCTGCGTAGCGCATTTTGGGCACACACAATAAGCCTGGCCTCGGTGGCCTTTCGGGGTGTGACGTAGTGTCGGAGTAGACGCTTTTCGCAAACAATCGGCTCTGATGATATTTGCACAAGGAAGTGAGCACCGCCGATTGGAGGAAAACCAGGACAATACTGTTCAGTTCAGCTCAGTCTCAAATAGGCCGTCGTTCATTCAATACGACGATTTCATCCTTCAACTTCGACCTTTAAGTCAAGTTCTGACGGTTTTCAATGCTTTAAGATTTCTCACGGCCCGTTGTTTAATAATTGAAGCTTCGTTTTTAGATAATTCGAAGCTGGAGCGGGTCAAAAATATGCAAGTCGATTCAAAAGTTTCAACAAAAGTCCCAAATGTATCTTTGAAAGGACACTTTTATTTCACAAAGAGGACCTTCAGCATAAATTCTGTTCCATAAAAAGGTATGAATACACAATTTTTATTCGATAGTCGCGCTCAATAATTGATGTTTATCAAATTCAATTTTTAATTGACAAATATTTATCATGACATACATCCCCGAAGCTGTCAATATTGCCCCTTATCATTGTCAAGCTATTTTACGCGTTCTCTCATCAAGTCTTGCTTCGATTCTCTAGTAGCTCTCAGTTTTTAAAAATTAAGTTTACATAACACTTTTCTAGATAAATTTAACACTGCCGGTTTACTTGGACCAGACCTTCCCAGAATTCAAGATGCCGACTTTGAAAATAGCACCGAAAGAGACACAGTCAGAGGAAGAGGTGACGATTAGAAATTAAAATAACGCTCTTATTTCAACATGATTAGGTCACAAAATATATCGATGATGAAAACAAGGAAGAGAGCTCACATTTATTTAGTCTGGATTTGAACTTTAAACACTATCAATGCACTATCAGTATATTAACTTGCGTAAAATATTCAACCACGTCGTCTTAGTTCCACGTGGCGAACAAATGCGCACTGATCCCAGACTCGCAGTCGCGTTTCTCTATCCAGCTGGAATTCATTGACAATATTTGAAGATTATTCTAATAATCTCGGTGAACTTATGAAAAGGAAAATACAGAAAACCCGTCAAAAATATCTGTAGACTTAGAAGAAGGACTCGGTAACATTGTGCAGCTGGATCAGCTTGACTCCGCCAGATCATTTGAAGAGATCACCGTCCGCAGATCCAACCCACGACTCGATATTCATCAAGATTTCCAAAGAAGGTTTGTAGAATTTATCTTCCGATAAGCTTCAATTAATTTTAGCGGACGAATCAACTTGACAAGGAATATTGGAGTCTTCAGTTTGGCACTTTTCGGGTCCGCTGTATGCCAAGGGTTTCTTAGTGCCTCTCAATTTCGGATAGAAGCCACAGTAATATACAATAACAACCCACAAAAAGCATGTCTACCGCGTATGTGGTAGCTAATGGAAACACCACAAATCGCAACATTCAGCAAAACGCCAACTCCGCCGGCTCTGGTTCAATTCTTCTCGCAAATGCTCCTGGTGATCGGTCCGGTTCAAACTTAAAACGTCATAATATGAAAAATAACATCTTTTTGAACTCATCAAAAGTGACAAAACAGACGCAAGAGTAATTTCTAATTCCGAGAGCTCTTACGATAGCTATGAGCAATATAATTACGAGAACTTCAATCCGCAAGGTAATATTCCATGGAAGTTGCGGCTTCAACGTCCTTTTCTAGCGCCTCCAACTTATGATGATGAAGAAGACGACTACGTTTATCCGCAAACATGGTCAGAATCGTCAAGTTCGTTAAGTCTATCTGTAACAAAAATTCTAATTTGATAAGATGATGAGAAATGGAATACAACGAAGAGTTACGAGATTGAATATGACCCTGAAGATATCGATGCTTCGTACGACGAAGCTTACATACGTGCTCCTCTCCCAGTTTCTCCAGAAAAACCAGCAAATACAACGACGATAACTGCACACTTCCAGGCGGAGACAACGACGACTCCGAGCACAACGACGACTACGAGCACTCAGAACACTACAACCGTAACAGCTGACTAAATCTATCCATACTCGCCTGTACCTTTCTTCTGTAGAATAAATTATCGCTGCTTGAAACCACGAGCCGCGGTTCTTTTTAGCAAAAAACCTTTTGTACGTTATATAAAACCGGCGTTTTCGCAGAGAATTCTTTAAAAAAAGAAAAAGATGAGGATTTATGAAAGTAAGATCAATTTTTTCGGTTTTTAACTTTTAAGCTCTTATGTTTGCTGTCAATGCTGTCATCGCGACCGGTCCATTTACGGACTTCATGGCGAGGATGATTCCCTGGGACCAAAGATTTGGAGATTTTGTTGAACCAACGGCCGAGCAAAAGCGAGGAGAACTAGAGGATGACTCCTACGACACACTTGCTGACTACCTTGACGGGTCTTTTGACGGTTTTGTTTGGTTAAGAAAAAAATAATAGCAATTATATCTAATTTTTTAACAAACTATCGACCCAAAAAGCAGAAGACTTTCTTTGAAGACATGACGGCCTTCATGAATGATATTCTGAATCGCAAAATAAAGTGATCATTCACCAAAAATTGTTTTACTTCTTTGTCCGCACAAATATAATCCGTTTATGCAAGTTCCCCAACATTTGTTGGTGCCTTACTTTGACAGCTCGTGCAATCTGTTCTGCATGGATAAATCGAAGACTCCTGAGTTGCAATTAACGGCTTCAGAACAAGATCTTGGAAGATGAATATGAGAGAGTATTTTCACTCGCGCTGGATAAGATTTAACAAACTTAGTCCCATTTTTCCGCATCTCAGTTTAAAATCTAAAGGCAGAAAGTTCCAAGTCAGAACTGTCCGGCTCTATCTACAAGCAGTAATAAAAAAAGCACCAAAATGTGGCAACTTATCAAAAAATGTCACAATTATCTGCCAGAAATCGTTGAAGCGCCAAAGCAACGAAGTGATTTTCGATCAATTATTCTCCTCGCAAAAGTAAGTATGGAAAGAGAGAAGCTAGACACATCTGAGGAAGAAGAAGACGGATCAGGAATGATTTCATATCATCTGCATGAATGTGTATGCGTAGATTAAGATTAAATACACGGACTCTGGTAGATTTGATAATCTTTTGAGACACTGAGGATGAAGACGACGGAGGGTATCTACTGAATGAGGTTAAAATAAATTTTATTTCTATCAGAGAAGTCGGTGTTGATGATATCCAAGAACAAATGGAGCAAGATGCTTTCGACGTTGGAGATCTCGACCTAGACGACGTCGATGATGGACCTGACGATGGAGATGATGAGTTCGACGACGCTGTTTTAGACGAGTTCGATCAAAATGTCATTGGAACCGGGATTGATCAATGCACTTATGAAAACGAAGGTAAACAAAATACAGAAGTCCTGATAGCAAAATCTTATATACAGTTTCCGATGATATCGACAACGTTGACACTGATCTCTACGAGCCGGTGAATCACTACGGGATTGCATCAAACAACGAGGACGACGGATACGACTGGCTTGGTCCTGCGAGCGACTTGATGATCCTTTACTTTTAGAAAAAGTTATTTTTCAAATAAAAGAGTTCACGCGACTTCTTATATAAATATTTATTACAGAAGTCTTTTTTTCATTTCTTGAATTGCAGGTTTATTGAAAGGACGTTTTGAATACGGCCTAAATGGCCGTAAAAAGAAACTATTGCGATTTATACAGTTAATTTTTGTTCTCTTTTAAAGAGCTTTTTGTGAGCGATATTTCAATATTGTTATGACAGCGAGATTCCAAGCGACATTTTAAGAATAAATCCAAAAATTGGGGTTCAATTTTGAAGGAATGTTTGACTTTTTCAAACTGTGAAGTGAATCCGCTTTTTGGGCGAAATACGAATAAAATGTAGAAAGAAAATATGATAAGAATATGCAAAGAGGGGATAAGCGGAGAGGGATTTGTTGAGTTCGTAAAAAAAGAGCTACTATTTCAGTGGAATGACGGCCGAAGATGGACGGTTTATGTAACAATACCAGTAGTGCAAATTGCTGAAATGACCTAAGTATTGTAAATAGGCAAAATCTAGTAAGAACCAACAGAAGGGCTTTTTACAAAAAAAAAGTGTCGTGAGTTGTTTGAACTTTTAAGGGTTGTGTTTGTATTAATACATCGAGAAAAAGGCCACAAGAGAGAGCGAAAGGTCGAATTCTGAAAATATTATAAATTGTACAAGTTTGGACCCTTCGTTGAGAAAACGAGGGAGAGAGTTGTCTGGTGGCGAGTATAGAGGAAAATGGGAGTGAAGGGAATCGGTGGAACTTTCGGGCGTATCAGGCACATAGAAGGTTGAACGATCTCAGCGCGTGGTCGGGAGGCTAAAGTTTTCGCCTTTGAGGCTTCTTTCCCGCCGCAGGACCTTTTGCGCTTTCTTGGCGTCGTCGTCCATTTCCTTCAAATAAAGATAAGGAACAAAAAAGGGTGAATTAACGGACCTTCATTCGTTCCATTCGAAGCTTGCGACTCCTCTCAACATCGCGCTCCCATTCACGTGGACTCACGCTGTTTCCTACAATTAAAAATGATAACAAGTTCTTTTCCATAATCGTACCTAATGACAGACTAGCTTCTCGCTCCAAATCCGTCAGATCAGCTCCTCTTGGAATATGCGAGTTTCCAGTGGCAGTCGAGCTCCCGCCGAGTGCAGCCTTCGAGGGGTTAGAAAAAAACAAACCGACTAAATTTTTGAATATATTTAAAACAAGGTATCTAGCGCTATGAAAGTAAAATTGCAAGCCCCGTAACAGAGGATTCTCCATTTTCGAAGTCGTGACTGCTCTCTTAATTTTTGGTGGCTGATCTCCGCCAGCTCCGTTGTCTAGGTCTGCGGTTTGCCGATACTACATAAACATATTTAGAAGAGCTCCATCTAGTTAATGCGTATTTACCAAATCTTCGGAATCATTCATGTCAAAGAACTTTTCCTGACGGAGTTGTGCGGCACTCTGTGAAATCAGCTAAAAGCGACACTCGTGAAAAAGGAAACCTTCAACGACGCAGAACAAGTAATGCTGACTCGCATTTACTTGTCCGCGGAAAAGCGTGCTTGATTTATGCTTAAATTTGTACCTTTCGATTTTCGTCAGCTCGAATGCTTGAAAGATCCTGGTTATTAACGAGTGAGATTTTGGTTCGCGTCTGCGGCCTGGCATTTGCCGACGGACCGGTCTTGAACATTTTCATTTTCTCTTTGAAACTCAATTGAGCGCCGTCCTGGGGAATGATTGTTAGCGATGAAAATTAAAAAGAGGGATGAAGTATCTACAGTTAATTTGATTGAAATTACCGGTAATCTTTCAGGTGCGACAAAGGGCTTTGGTGATTGGAAATCGATTGGCGGCTGCGATGCCGTGGAAGCTGGTGGAGAAGCAAGCGAGCTTGGTGTGATTGGCGGAGATTGTGTTTTATTTGGAGTGACCGACGCGTAATTATTTTCACTCGGGTAAGAAGGGGGTGGTGACGGATTACTGTTCGTAATCGTGTCATTGGGGAACGAAAGCGGCTCCGGAATCGACGGATCAATCGTCGTTGATTCAGGCTCATAAGTTACCGATAAAGGCGAAACGGGTTGAATAAGAGGCAGCGTTTCTTGTGTTTCAGGATCTTCACTCCTGTCCTCTTTTGGCGTGAGAGGTGGTGGAGGCATTGAGTCACCGTCAGCGTCTGGTGCCTGCACTGGAGTTTGAACGAACTCAGGAATGGGAAGAGGCTTTTCGTCGACACTGTCGCTTGATAGAACGCTGAAGTCCAGTTGGGCGTTGATTCCAGCTATAAAATAGATTCAAAACTGGACAACAATGCAAAACTAACATGTTCCATTGATAAATGCAGTGTCTTCCGCGTCGTCCTCAGAATCAGACTCGTTCACAAAAGGCTGGAAGCCTTCAATGAGCGGATAACGATAGAGGACAAACTGCGGAGGCGAGTCGACTTCTCGGCATTGTCTCAAAATATCAACGACGTCTTCGTGTGTTTTGTCAAGCACACTGACACCGTTGACTTTGGCAATTTTGTCACCGACCTCAATTCCACCAGCTTCAGCGCGACCATCAACAGCGACACGTGAGATAAAAACCCCATTGTCACCCTGAATATATGGAGGACTGCCGAGACCACCTGCAATGGATAAACCATAGCTGCCGGCTCCATCGAGGACAACTTCGAGCACCTGAACAAGAGTTTAGTTTGAAATTTTATAATTTGGGTAAGTTCATTGTTTTCTTTGATATCAATAAAGATAAACTAGCGTGAACATACCTTTGGCGCTGCTGACAAATTCAAGTTCGGCTTATTATCAATAATAAGATTGCCTGGAGGATCCATGTTAGTGAGTCTTGCTTCTCGCTTGTAATGAGGCGTGTTCGTCCTTCTAAAATTTATTAAATCCGCTTTTATCAATCAATCTCACTTTAGTCTGTGCTCTACTGGCTCTTCATTCTGCAAGCTCTGGTCGAACCTGACGCCATTTTGCTGTAGCTGTGCTTGCTCTCTACTGTCATCGAGGCTTTCACTCTCGTTATGGACAATAAGTGGATCGAGCTCATCCGTTTCCTCTTCAACTTGTTCTTGTTCCTTCTTCTCCTCTGCCTCTCGGAGCTCCTTTTCATCTTCTTCTTGTTGCTTCTTTTGCGCGTAATTTAGCGCTTCTTGTTTCATGCGATCGCGGTCTTTCGGTAATGGCGTAAAATCACGGACTCGGTTAAAACCAGTATTTTCATCGCTCTTCGATTCTTCCTCTTCTGCTTCGAATTGGATCTTTGGAGCTTGCTCTATTGGTTGCGTGAGACTCTCGCTTGTTGGAATCTTCTTTGTCAAAGGTTGAGGCACATAGTCTTCGTTATTAAATTTATGCTGTGGAAGGAGAAAACATGTTAGGACTTTTTTTTGGACCCCGTCTTCTGTGACAGTGTCCTCTTGAAAGGCAACTAAAGGCTGGGCTTGGTTAGCGCTGAGCCAGACGGCTTTTATGTCCAACTGCAGCAAGCTGTCAGGGAGATAATTAAGTCTATTTCCAGCTACATCTAGCGTTTGCAAGTTCTTTAGATCTCCAATGGTTTCTGGTATTCTTTCGAGATGATTTTCTCGCAAAAAGAGCATTCTGAGCGCCTTGCACTTGCCAATTTTCTCTGGCAAATGAGTGATTCTGTTTCGTCCGAGATTGAGGACGCCAAGTTTGGAGAGGCAAGCCACGGATTCGGGAAGTTCCTGGATAAGATTTTCGGTGAGGATGAGCTCCGTCAGAGCAACGCACTGGCCGATGGACTCTGTCAGCTCGCATAGCTTGTTATTATCGACTGTAAGTTCCGATAGCTTTTTGAGTGAGCCGATCGAATGAGGTAAGTAGGAAAGATAGTTTTCTTTTAGTGTGAGCACGCTTATATTTATACATTTTGCGATCGAGTCCGGAATCTGCTCGAGTTTATTTTTCGTGAAATCTGCCAGTGTGAGATTCACAAGGCCGCCGATCGACTCCGGTAGTGACGTCAGATCGTTGTCGTCCATCCAGAGTTCAAGCAGATTCGACAGCTTTCCAAATTTTTCAGGCAACTTTGTGATCTCGTTTTCGCCCAAATCGAGATATTGCAGATTCGGCAGTTCACAAATTGTCTCTGGTAACGTCATTACCATGTTTTCTCGTGCTTCTAATGTTTCTAAAGTTTTCAAATCGCCAAAATTCTCTGGAAATCGCTCGAGCGAGATCGCGTTGATTTTCAAGTGCTTGAGTGACGCTAAATTCACCATCGTCTCTGGAATACGCGTCATCGGATTGGCAGAAAAATCTACAGATTCTAGTAGCGCGAGCATCTTGATGTTTTCTGGGATCCGACCAAGATCATTTCTTGACAAATCAAGCTCCACAAGCTTACTGAGTTGAGATATTTCCTGGCCGAGATTGGAGAGGTCATTATCAGATAAATTGAGTTTTTTGAGATTAACAAGCTTGAAGAACTGCTTTGGCAATTCTTTGATATTGTTGCTGCCGAGTAAAAGCTCTTCTAGCGATCTTGAATGGCGGTATACTTCTTCTTTTTTTGAGGGTCAAAAAGATGATGAACAGAATTAGCGGTTATACACAAGAAAATGGCTTCAATATGTATTGAAACTCGCTTGTTCGTAGATTTAACCCATTCCTGGTACGCTAGCCAAGAAGGCATGTGTTTTTTCGAACGATTCGACTTTTCTATTGCACTTGAATCCACCGCCAAAGCAGGCGAATAGTTTCCCCATTTCGATTGCACACTTTCTTCTTGTTTAGAATTTTGACTTTTATATATATTTTCTGTACACTACGATATGCTCATTCCCAGTCTTAAAAGATTTCAAATAAGATTTGATGAAATTTAAAGGATTCTCAGTGTTGAAAAATTGAATTGAAGAAAAGTTGTTGAAAGAAGAGCTTTGAACTTTTTAACGGCGACTCGAGTAGTATCTCGAGGACGCTTCAGGGGAGCGCGAACGCGTTCTTCGGCGCTCTTTGTCTCTTCTTTTATCATCCCTCGCGGGACTGCGTGTCGGCCGAGCCGGATCGTAACGCTCTGACGAGTCATAATCGTATTTTACAGGGCTTCTTCGTGACGATCTCTCATGTGATCGACTTCTTCTGTCTCTATATTTTGCTGGAGAAGGGCTTCTTCGTGATTTTCTCTCATAAGAAACACTTCTTCTCAATCTTTTTGGGCTTCTTCTTGACTCTCTATCATACGAAGGACTTCTTCTGAAATCTCTTCGGTCTCTACTCAGCGACCTCGATCTGCCTCTAGAATACTGTGGGCTTCTGTTTCTATCGTAATCGTAGTCCCGATCTCTGGAATCTCTGGAATCGCGCTTTCGGTCACGCGATGATTTATCATAACTAGGCGATCGGCGATATCGCTGCCGAGCTGGGCTGATTGACCTTCGATAATCTCTATCTCGTGACCTAAATATGAATTATGCAAATTATCTTTTTTAGATCGCATTTTAGCGCAAATAAAGCGTGTTTAATTGTAAATAAAAAGGGAGCTCTCAACGGAGGAGGGAGCATTGAGGGTAAAGAATTTGAATTTATCTCATCTCGTGCCAAATAAAATATATTAAATCCATATTTTTTGCTTACCATGATCTGGATCTCGATCGTGATCTGTAGTCTCGGCCGTCATCGTCGGAATAATCGTCATTACTTCGATATCGCTCACGTCTCTCGTCATCACGCCGCCTGCACGCAAAAAACGGGTTATTCTTTGTCAAGCTCTCTTTATTCATAATTTACCGTCGCCGCTCTTCAATTTCTCTTTCTTTTGCTTCCTCGGCATCGCGCCGTTTCTTTTCCCATCGCCGGTCAAACTCTGGATCGGGGTATTGTACTCCCTAAAAACCATCGCAATCAGAGCGTGAATAAAAGCCAACGTTCGGTGAATCAGAGCACCCTCGTACTCTCACGCTTTCAAACAGTAGAAACTGTATTTACCCAATAAGCAAGTGACTCATTGTTAATTGAATAGCCGCGA
>JAOXNJ010220970.1:0-16607 GCA_028566655.1 Metis holothuriae | reverse complement strand
AATTCCTGTCTTGGTTCTCGTAGAATCCAAATTACCTCCACTAAAGTCCTCGAAACTCGTTTTGCCCAATTGTCCTCGGATAAAACGAGATTTTGGCAAGCTATAAAGTACTTCTTTGCAATGTCTCATTAATGCAAATGTCTTGGAAGAAGTAAATAAACGAGTTTGTCCACCGAATTCGCACAATTGCTTTTAAGAGAAAGCTCTTTATTACATCCATTCGTTGTCTACTAATGTGCATTTGCATTACAGCTAGCTTACGTACTGTATGTGATAATCATTAAGGAACGAGTTTAAAATTAGCATTGCACCAAGACTTCAAATAATACTCTATGCACTTTGAATGTTTATAGTGCCAATTAAGCGAAAATGGGGAATCTCTGTTATAATTGTCTTTTTTGTATTATTATCGTAAACAAAGTTAGCAAAAAAGCAAAAAATAAGAAAGAATTCTTTATTTGATCACTTTTTTGCTTTTAATTATAACAACTCTTTATCCAAATGTATTAAAATGCTCTGCTTTCTTCGTAATTGATTGGCGCCACTTTTTTGCATCGAGGTTGCGTGATTGACGTCAGCGAAAGTTGCGCTAATGAAGACGACGCATCATTATGTACTGCGGCTTTATCGAGGTTGCGTGATGTTTGACGAAATGTTGCGCTAATGAAAAGTCTTTAGCTCTAAATTAATGGGCTTAATGTTGCAAATCATTTAAAGAGAAGAGATCAGTGAATGCACTTGAAAACGTTATTCTCTAAAATTTCGCAATTATCAAGAGTTATCATTAATCATCATTGTTATAATTCATTACTATGTAGTTACTTGAAAGACAAATTAAAAAATAATGTTAAAAAAAATTAATGTAATAATGTAGCTAAGATTTCCTTCTAATCTATTATTTAAATAAATACACAGTATACATTTTCAGAAGCAGAGCATTAATCTCAATGCATTTAAAAGCCTTGCATAACTCATGTCACTACACAAATTACGACCGTGTGCATCACTTACAGTGCTAATGCAGGTTTATAGGAAGTGTTTCAAAGCATGTAGTGAGTAATATATTTGATAGGGAATGGATTGCATCAGTTGTCCATATTAGGGTTTCAGATCCAATTTGGTCCACGGTTTACACACATAAAAAGTGCTTTATGTAGTAAACAATAACAGAGAGGGAAAGCTAACAATAACAGAGGGAGTCAATGCAATTTGGTCACTACATAAAGTACTATGTACTAAAGTAATTGTGTAATATAAGTAGTGTGGTAATAGAAATGGAGAGAAAAAAAGATTTAGTATAGAATTAAAGAGGAATGTGTGTTGTCAAAAAATGAGTTGTGTGTAGGCGTTTGGGCGTGACCACGGTTTTTTGTTTTGTGATTGACTTCGTTGATTGGCTTCCTTTTCGACATGTGCTCAATTCGTGTTTCTGGGGAACAGATGACCAACGCTCTAGACACGCCCCACTAAAAAAGTTCTTGTTTCGAGTAAAGTGATCTACTTTTGATCTACAGTGATTTTTTGTCTACAGTGAATTTTGGTCTACAGTGAATTTTGGTCTACAAGGGCTTTTGGTCTACAGTGACTTTTTGTCTACGTACAGTGACTTTTCGTCTACAGTCACTTTTGGTCTCCAATGACTTTTGTCTATAAGGACTTTTGGTCTACAGTGAATTTTGTCTACGTACAGTGACTTTTGGTCTACAGTGACTTTTGTCTTCAGTGACTTTTGGTCTTCAACTACTTTTGGTCTACAATGACTTTTGTCTACAGTGACTTTTAGGACTACTGACTTTTTGTCTTCAGTGACTTTTGGTCTACAAGGGCTTTTTGTCTACAATGACGTTTGGTCTACAAAGACTTTTTTGTCTACGGTGATTTCTTGATTACAGTGACTTTTAAGACTACTGTCTTCTTGACTTGAATACATTGACTTTTGTCTACGTACAGTGACTTTTGGTCTACAGTAACTTTTGTCTACGTACAGTGATTTTTGGTCTACCTACAGTGACTTTTGGTCTACAACTACTTTTGGTCTACAATGAATTTTGTCTACAGTGACTTTTGTCTACAATCACTTTTTGTCAATAGTGACTTTTTTGTCGACAGTGACTTTTAGAACTACTGAGTACTGACTACTTGACTACTTGACTGTCATTCCTTACTGGGGGTCAGTTGGTTCCGACATGTCCAAGTGGCCGTCACGTGATTGACGGATGCAAATTGGAGTGACGTTTCTGTCCACTTCGGCCTTGACTGTTAGCCCTATTTACTATTTTACTACATGACTTTAAAAGTCACTGTTAATGCACTTCACCCAAATAATGTGGTAGGAAAGTTATGTTTAGATCTCTTTGTTCTTGCGGCCCAAGTTGTCATGCACGCTTTCTACTCCAGTATGTCCACAATGCAATTCGAGGACCCAGCCACTCGAATTACATGGAACAACAAATCAATCCACACACTTACTTTTATGTAGTGGACAATCGCTGTAGAGACAACTTCATAATAAATAAAACAAGCTAGCTAGCTAACTTCTTACATATTTAATTAGAATTTTGGTATAATGCATCTTTTTTCAATAATGGCATTTAGTGTTTTGTATAGGATTAAAGCAATTGATACAATTCACAAATATGTTTTAACACAAAAAAAGCCAATCCTTTTTTGTAAAAAAAAATAATAAAAATACATTGCAGTAAAGCTTGCCTCTCTGGGCATGGAATAAAATCCCACTTTACAGTTGATCAGCTTCCTTTGTGTCCAAGGAATGCCTAAAATCTAACGTTAAATATGTAGTTGATCCCCAAAACATCCATCAATTATTGGCACTACCCAAAAGTTCACACCCAAAGCAGGCCAGATAAACTGTTCGAGCACTTGGAACAAGCAAGTAGATCAGGTTCGGAAATGTCAGCAACAGGATCAATGTAAGTCAATAGGGACTTACTGCATACCCTATAACAAGTCGTTGAAATTGCTTAGAGATAACTAGTAAATATACACATTATTGTAGCAAGATCGTATAAGAACCGTTAAATGATGCTTTACTGCTCGTACTAATTAGGCTTGTCTGCCAGACAATTGTCGTCTGACCACAGGTAGGCAACGGTGTGCGTACGCACTGGACCGTAAATGCGTCACCCACGTGTTGACGCATTTTGTGCGTCAGCGTTCAGCTCCAGCTGGCGTCACTCACACATGACGCACAACAATGACCGCAGCCAATCTAGAATGTAATCAAGGCAATGTCCACAACGGAATCGATGCCATAATGACACTTCCACATTTCTTTATATATGTACTTTTTATTAGATGTTATCTCCTTTTATCACCACAAC
This sequence comes from Metis holothuriae, assembly GCA_028566655.1. Lineage (NCBI taxonomy): Eukaryota > Metazoa > Arthropoda > Copepoda > Harpacticoida > Metidae > Metis > Metis holothuriae. The sequence goes on along the minus strand of JAOXNJ010220970.1, from coordinate 13,266 downwards.
TCTTTGTACTTTATACTACAATTCGTCAATAAATGTTCTTTTTGTGCACTGAATAAGAGCTCTTTTTAGGACTCTAAAGAAGCATTGACAAAGGATGAACTGACTTTATATAAAACAATTGAGACTGAAGGCAATACTTTAATGATTGTGTGCCTGGCAACGTGAGTCAACATCGTTTGACCGATATTCCAGCTATGTTTTCTGAGAACTAAGTATTTAGTCAGTCTAATAGCAGAAATAATTGATGGCTAAGAGTGCGAATGTTTGCAAATCTTGCTTGGTTATATTGCAAAAAAATGCCACGGATCTTTATTTCCAAGGTATCCAGGACGTGCATCCAGTTGCCCCGGAGCCATTGCACGTGGGAGCACCAAAAAAGAGATTATTAAGACTTGGAACTTTAAACACAAAAGATGACTATCTTAAATAATACTTGTCATTGTGGGAATTAAATGTTAAAATAAAGGTACCTAATTGACACAAACAACCCTTGGTTAATACTGATCTACACTTAAAAAGAGCAATAAAAAATGGCTGTCAACCGTCCTTAACAGGGTTGGCTGGAGACATGTCATCCAACTTTCCCATGACCAAAGGCATGGGAAAAGAAACAAAAAAAAGTGAAATTGCAAGATTAACCATGCAGACACGATATAAGACTGAAAGCAGGTCAGAACGTACCTAATGCAAGTGCACTTCATTAGACACACATACACGTATGTCAGACCAAAAGCACTTTTAGTACCTATTCTTCACATAACATTCAAACTAAAAAGAAAGACATTGTTCTATTAAAAAAAACCTTTAAAAGTGTATTTTTTGTGTACATGTTAAGTTGTCAAAAATGACCACTTTTAAAGTCTAAAGCAATGGCCAAAGCTCAACCACTGATCTTAAAAGGAACCAAAGCTGACAACCAAAGAGACGAAAAATACATATTGTCTACTGCGCATGCGCAGTAGACAATTCTTTTTTTAATAATATAGACAGACTCAGGCGGCGCAGGCGCGCAAGTATGTAGAAGTTCTGCGCATGCGCACTGGGCCAGATGACTGTACGAAATGCGCACGCGCATGCGCAGAGCGCGCGCGCTTGCGCGTGCGCGCACCAAGCCGCGCAGGCCTTCAGTCGACCCGCCGCAGTCGGCCAGTGAGGAGGAAGCTGCCTCAGGTCGCTACCAACACTGCCAAACAGAAAAAAGCACTTGTAGGATCCTCTCACGTGTTAAAAATCCATTTATGAAGACATTCTAGTCGTTTTAGAGAGTTTTTAAGACTTTTGATTTAAAAAGGTGACTTGGAGAACCGATAAGAGAGGCGGTCCTGTTGACCGTCAGTTGTCATGGAGCGACTTCTCTCTCTTCTTCTCCTCCTTTGCCTCATCAGCTTCTCCTCCAATGGTGAGACAGACTTCAAAAAAACCTCTTTTTGGTCGTCAAAAAAGAAGGTTCATTAGTACAAAGCAATAATTCTTCTTTTATGGCACTTTTTTATGACCAAAAAAAGAGAAGGATTGATAGGTGATGGGTGGTTCCAAAAGCAAAGGAAGGCGTCAGAAAGTCATCTTATTTTCAGTGCTTTTGCCAGGGAGGCATCTGACGTTTCAGCTCTTATTGTCTTTTTTGTAATGAGTAAGTAGAGCATTAAGATTGAAACATGTGACGCAAAATTTCTTTTGTCGGTGACGAATGAGTCGGTGACGAAAAAGAAAAGACTGACGCCTTTTCTTTTTTTTGAGCTCCGCCCAAACGCCCCAAATTGACGTCAGATCCACAGCCTTCCATTAATAAGACATTTTTTTATATCAGTAATAAAACAGAGCATAATATAACAGAGAAGGAATTGTACTTTAAGACAACTTTGATTTGTAAATAGTTCATTTTTTTGATATTTTGCTGACATTCAAGTAGTGTATGATACATTGACATTATTCCAAGGTGTTGATCAATCTTGATATTAAAGGGGACTTGCTTTGTTGTTGTTGTGTGAGAAAGACAGTGAATAAAGAGGGAAGGCGTGTCTTGCACAAGGACAATTGGTTCACTGACACACACACACACTCTTTTCTGTTGTCGCCTAATAATCCTATACTGTACAAACGTAGCTAGTGATATGTGGTATGAAATGTGTTCAGCTCCGACCTTGAGTAAAGCTTCTGAATGTTTTTAGTGTACAAAACGAGAATGTGTACACACATTGTCGCAGGCACTAAGGCCCCACCAGGGCGTCGTCAGGCCCAAGTCTCTACACAAGTTTGATTCTTGTGGCCAAGTTGTGTGTACACGACTTTGATATTTACACTGGTTAGGATACTACCACCAAAAATCATATGTTCTTCTTTCTTGGCACTATGTTTTAGTACTGTTCTCTATTTCCACAGCTGTCAGTTTGTTTCTACATTCTCCCAAAATGCTGCTGACTTCACAAGACATTCATGTGTATCTACTGACTTCCACTAAAAAGATTGATAATATGTACCTTTGATGACGTACCTATGTACCTTCATCCTTCTGGTTTTATCAACAACACTACTCTGTACCTGGCCATAATGTTAAAATTGTCAGTACATACTCGGACTGGGCCCAGCCTGGGGACAAGCACTATTATCTGTGGCAGAAAGAGATTTTATACTGAAGCTTTATTAGTATGCGAGATTTTTTTCAGTTCAATTTTTGAGTTCTAGTTTGTGCAAGTTCCTTTTTTTTCTCTATCTATCTCTATCCGTCGTTCTCGTTCCTCTAATTTTTTGGTGGTGCCGCCGCCCTTGAAACTATTTTAGAGGTCAAAAGCAACACTACATACAACCACGTGTTTAGCTAATATTATAGTTACAATTGTATAATTGTATTAATACAAAGTTTTTTTGAAAAAAATATTTCTTTTTTTGCATTTTTGAACTGTTCTCCTTTTTTGCACCTGTTCAACGTCAAGAGTGATTTGTTTACGTTTTTCTTGTTGAGTTCTCCATAGTTTGGAATTGAATTTGACGAGGAGATTTCAACGCTTACCTAATTGTACGTAAAAGTTGTGTAGGTGTTCTACTCCATTTTTTGATGCTTGCAAAAAAAACAGTTCGCATTAGTGTCGCTGATGCATTTCCACCTGTGGTTTTCTTTCATTCTTTGAGAGAACAATTTATGCTATCAAGAAAATGGATCATCTCGACCTGTCACTTCGGTCTGGTCCGACTAAAATATCATTTATTTGGCTTGCGGCCCTTTTATTTCTATTAGAGAAACGGGTTGGCTCTGACCAAGAACTGTCAGGACTTGATGGGCCTACTTTTTCAGCAATGCCCTCAGGGCCAGGAACTCGATCAAATAGGAAGAAGAAACTTGTCCCTCTTAACCGAATCCATATCCTACATTAAGCGACTGATAAAAACCAAAGTGATTTTTGTGCTGCACCAGTCGACCTTCTCTTGATTTCCAAGTGTTTTTTTCTTGTCCCAAGTTTTCACTTGTCTCCTTAAATAAAGGCAAATGGATTTCTGGTTTGGACCTGGAAAGGAAAAAAAAGAAGTTTTATCGAGTCACGCAAAATTTACAATTTACGTGTCCGCCCCATCAGCCTTTATTTTGCATTTGGTGGCCACCGCCTTCGGATTTCTATTTGCCGTGAAATCCCCTTGATTCACTTCATTATAGGAACAGAACTGGCTTAAATTGCAAAAACCGAGGATGAGCGTGAATCTCTTCTCTTGCACTAAATACGGATTTCATATTATACTTACGGACAGCTTAAAAATCTTATTTTCTTTCAAATAAAGGCCAAAAAGCAAAGGTCGGTCTGATGAGTCGATCACGACCATGGTCGGTCCTGACAACTACACAATGTTTGTTCACAAAATTCAAGAAATCGGCCAAATTTGCATATGTAGAACGTAAATACAAAATATAATAATTATAAAATTTTAGCAAAACTTCACATTATGAGTATGCATAAGTAGATTGGGACCAGGCCTACTTTTCGAGCTGGGCCCATTCCATTTGCTCATGCATAATGCGTGCCCATTGCAGCCCATAATAAAAAGTCAAGGTAGCAAACAAGGGCGGCACTATTCCACGTACTATTATTACTTGTACTTGTGTAGCATACGAATATTAAGAATTGTCTCTTGTTTTCTTGGTCATCGAATTGAGCAAACAGATGGAAGTGGTTCGAGGTCAACCTCCACAGGGGTCCTCAAACAAAGTAGGAAGCCGCACCCTTGTCATTATTTGTTAAAAGCAAGAAAGCATTACTCAAATACTATAATAGTGTCTACTACTCTATCTATTGTATATTTAGTGCTGCTGTTTGGTTCCGCATCGTAAATTGAGCTGTGCTCCTCAGTTCGCACGAACATGGAGCAATTTTGGAGCTTCACTCAACAAACTCCTTTATTATTCTGCTCTCGATCTCATAGATGCCAAGTTCATGCTCTTTTATTGGTACAAAGAGGTACTTTATGTACTAGTTGCCATTGTTTGGCACTGGCAATGAATTTATTATGCAATATTTGCTTAAATTATTATATAGTGTAGTAATAACTCACATTCAAATCTTTTCTCCACCTTTAAGTAGCTTTTTTCCACCTTTTTTCACCTTTTTTCACCTTTTTTTTTCTTGGTGTCATAAAGAAAGAAGAGAAATGGGACCACGCACGCGTCTCGTTGCCCTGAGGGTGCAAAAGTATTTTTACCTACCGGAAACTCTTATGGAATGGGCCTCATTTTTCGGGCCTCAGGCATTAAAATCTTGGACACATTCGTTGTGTTTTTTGCCTCAGGCAAAACAAAAGTTCTCTTAATAAAACATTTGATCGATCTTTAGGATCATTGTCATTAAACGATCGTTAATGTAAAATTTTCTAACTACTTTTATTATTTTTATTATTTACTGCTGTTTCTCAATTGATCTTTTGTAATGACTTCTTTCAATGTAATTGTCTTTTTTCCCCAAATGGATTTTTACTTGTAGATAGATTTTCTTACTGTATACATATATTGACAAACTTATTTACTTTTGGATCTCTTCAACTTTTCATTATTGTCGATCGAATGATTGGTTCATTACTTGTGGTCTGGCATGATTGGTTGATGGGTAATTAATGTGTGATTGATATGACGCTTGATTGATTGCCTACTGTCTCTGATAGCCAGGGAATCAATTGCTCACTCAATGATGGAGCAATGTCAATTTGCCTCCTTTCTCTTGATAATATTGGAAATAACTATTGTGTTTAGTGATAAAAGTGCTTTTAGTGCACACTTTAGAGAGTTTAGATTGATGTTTATTTTTGGCAGAAAGACGTTCGTCACAACATTTTGGAAGTGGACAAAAACTGCGACTGCTATGTCAGGATTGCAGTGCCATCACTTCGTGTAATAAATGGGCTTGTTTGAGGCGTCATCAATATGTGTCTGCTTCACAATAGAGGCGTCTCAAAAAAATGAGCAGATCCCGCTGACATTTAAGTTCCTAGAAGTCCTTCTTACTAGATACAAAGCATTCGATAAGAAATCTCGTCGTATTTCATTCTCACATTCCTCTATATTTCTTTGTACATTCGACTTTATCTTATAATTGAAAATATGCCTTTGCTTTGAGATGTTGTGATAAATTTGAGCTAGGCAAATTGGGTTTCTTTGTAATGGCATCATTCTTTTGCTCCCATGTTGTTGTGGCATTTGATGGAACCTTTGAATGGATCATTGATATCGAAATGTTGGTTTTACCTTCTACCACGACTATTCAGAGATATTGACGTTTTTCGTGTTTTGAATGAGTAAGAAGTCTTGATTGTTGTTTTTGTTCTGATAGGCTGAATAGCATAAGAAGTATGATTTTTCGACTTCTTCGTCTGGCCCAACTGAGCAAACTCTCAAAATTTCCAAGAGTGCCACTTGTCCCTCTCCTCTCATTCTTATTTCTGGTCTTCCCGACTTCTCCAAAAAGCCCCAAAATGCACAAAAAGTACGTAGGAATTTATTAAAGTAATGTGCAAGTGTTTTCCCACGTGCATTTATAATGAATGCATGAATGCATTAGAAAATTTGTTCATAATGAAATGACTGGTCAGAAAGATTCTGCATTGTTCTTGTCGAAAACACCTCGTGGCCGCCATCAATCTTCTTCTCATCCCCACTTAAGTAATTGTGCGGGTAATAACACTTCTTTTTTTTAGCTTTTTACCAGTAAAACAAGTCTTATTTTGTAAATACAATTGTAAATGTTGGGCCTAATATGCATTTTAATAAGAAGTTTCTACTTTATAGCTTTTTTTATTAATGGCTTTAATAAAGTGAGCAATTGATGTGGCTCCAATATAGGTACATAATTTGTACTGGACAATCGGTCAAACTTTGAGGAGGGGAAATAATGGCTTTTCTTGTCTTTTTTTGTACAATTTTCACTGTAAATTCTTAATTTTAAATATTCCGTATAAAGTGGCAGTAATGAGGACTAATAAGGGTTGTGGTTGAAATTTGGCTTTAGAGAAGCACAAAATACGAGTACATTGTGCCTGGTTTGGTCGTGACTTGCAAATGCTAGAATTTTGCACGCTGGTCGATCGAGCTTCTGCACCCGGAACGACTTCAATGGGCTTTACATATAAGGTTGTGTCATAAGAAGTCAACCTTTTTCAGCTGTCACACCAATATTCGCATTGTTAATACGTATTTTCTTCTAAACAACCTTTATTGGGCTTTAAGTCACTAATGCGTTTACTGCCCCCAACACATGTTGTTCTTTTAATACGTCCATTGTGCATTCCACATGTAATGTTTTGTAAGGCTTTTGTAGTGTTACGAAGAGACTTTTTAAGTAATGATTTGCTACAAGTCTGACAAACGAGCTGTTTTTTTCATAAGGCCATTAAAAGATGAGCTTGTCCCATTTAGACAAGTAATTATGTACTGCAGTAATGGAAGCACCATTTGTAACCGGTTATTATAGGTACGCATTGTGTTGAGTGTTGACGCATTTTTTGCGTCACTCCCTTAACGAAGGGGGGGAGGAGAATCACGTCAAATCTGCTCGTTTCGAGCCCACACCAATCGTAAATAACTTGCACTCTTCACCAAGTACTTAACATTTTACATTCAGCTAAATATGAGGAGTATTGTTCCTGGAAAGAACACTTAGTAATTCCATGATGGCCATAAATAAATGCAATGATGGAAGTAGTAAGTACTAAGTACCTACGTAGAGAAAAGTTGTTCTCAGAAGGGAAGATCGTTGTGCTTTAGTGAAGTTTATGCAAATGGGGTCCAGATTTCAAGGTCTCTTTTGTACAAGCACCTAAAAAACGAACGTTTGCCACATTTATTGGCACCCACATCATCCATGATATAAGGTAGAAATGGTAAGTTTTGCACTACTAAAAGTTCCCCTTACATTACTGATATCTCAGAGTTGGCCTTCTTCTCTCACTTTCCAATTCGAGCAAAGAGCTCCCTCCACTTCTCTACTCCCACTCCATTTATAGTTAAGTAAATACACAGTAAAGTATATTAGTCTTTATTAAAGCATAATATAAGTATGTAGTACTAAATAACCATAGTATTTACTAGTACATACGTAGTTGTAAATGTGAAGTTTAGATTAGTACTACTTTACTATTTTTATAATATGTAGTATTGGTATGGTATTGGTATTGGCATGATAATATGTAGTTTTATGTACATTGCTTGTTTATGTACCTACATGTCGTGATGGCTGCCCTCTTGGTTGGCCAGGAACCAAGGCTATCCTAGTGTCAATCAAAAAAACCTGTGTCAAACCACGCCAATAGTACTGTTTATTGCAGTAGTATTATTGTAGTTAGCTATTATAGGGACTAACTCGTAGCTTTAGGTACTGTAGTCCTTTTTCGTAATAATCTTAAGAAATAGTCGTTGTGCAGTAGTACCTACTTCTATTGTAGTCATTGTGGTGTCTTTAGTAGTAGAGAGAATAAAGGTTGGTCTTAAGTAGTGGTCAGACAGCTGTGTCCATCAACTTTCTCTCCGTATGTGTTCGTTCCTTGGAGCCGAACCAACGATTGATGCTGGCCATTACCAACTAACAGCTAGCTATGATGGATGAGCCCACTGATTGATTTACAGAGAGGAGGCACCACTGATTGATTGATTGATTGATTACTTGCTAGCACCAAGTGTGCTGCTTAACGTTGATTGATTAGAGGTCAGTCCAAAAGGAAGGAAGTGCATTTCACACAACTGCCTTCCTTTTTTGTAGATTTCCCAAGCATTATTAGTTTAATTGGAGGTCATACTTGTAAAATAACTTTGAAATGGAAGCTAAAATTTAGAGCTCTAGAGACAAGTTTTATTACGTAGCACTTTCATGGTTGGTGTGAAATACTTCTCGAATTGACCAACCACAGGTTGTCTGCGGGTGTGAATGCGATATTGCCCTTCTAAATTGGTTCTTTCTCGCAGGTACATGGCAGGAAAAGTATTGAAAAGAGAGAGAGAGATATTTGTTTGTTCTACAAACCACTTTTGTCGAGAAGACAATAAGGAGGAAGTGTGGTGCTTACTTGACACCTCGATTGGCTTTTACGACTTGGCCAACTCTGTTTATGGCCGCCGGAGTCCCTCGTAATGCACCACCCAAACGCCGACCCTGAACCAGGCCGTGCGCGCCCTCAATCTCGTGCAGGTGCTGCAACTCCGGCTGTGGACGGTTTACATGCAAAATTCCTTCACTAATCGACTCCCCAGATAAAACTGAACTAAACTTGTGTAATACTTTTGTCTCTAGGAACGAAGGATGCGGCTCTGATTGGCCATTCAATTAGGGATCGTAAAGTCCGCCTCGATCTCAAATTGCAGGCAAAACTCTCTCTCTCACTTTAGATGATAATTGCACTCACTAATGACTGCCATAATGACAAGGCCAAAAACTCTGGAGCAAAACTCTCTTGCTCAATAAACTGCAGTCGGTAGCAAAAGACCCCACACAACTCCTTATATACAGTGCTTTATGAGGATTGTGGGGTCAGTATGTATATACACAATTATTGCTGCAATTTGCAGGTACATAAGAACTAAGTGCAAAATAACGAAATCTTTGAGTAACATTGGGCATGAGGGGGAACGAATATAGCATGTTTTTGGTCAGTGCACGTTCACCATTGCCCCAAAAAACACTTGTTTATTTATTGTTTGATTTATTAAATCATTCCATTGGGATTCTTTTATTTAGTCGAAATTTTGATATATTGGATGAAATGCCAATTATAGTACATGCAATGTTCAATCAATCAAGCCAGTTGTGTTTGTTGTGAGGCCAGCATCAATCAATCAATGAATGCAGTTCGACTCCAACAATTTAACTGTCGATCTGCCCACGCCATGTTCCTTCTGGCCTTGTACGAGCAGAAATGACTTGGGACTAATGGAGGTGTCGAGGTGAAAATTGCCTGGTTCGTTGCACGCAATTTTTCGTTTTTTTTGAGATGCTTGCTAGAAGTAATTTTTTTCTTTCCGCAGATGAGTGAGTGTTTTGCCCCAGGCCAAATTGATCGACGCGAGTGCGTCACATGTGGCGTGCGCGACACGTGACTGACGCATTTCCTGCGTCACCTGTCAAACACTCAGTCGATGTATACATTACTCACCATTCGCTCTGCACTTAGCATTTCGATCCCATACTTGCGTAGATTTGAAGTGAATGAGATTCAGCTGAATTTGGAAGTCGTAACATTCTATATGAGGTACAATGTAGGTACAAAACAAATACTTAGTTACCTACTACTAGTACGTCGTACACTGTTCTGTGTATTAGCTACATAGACGGGCGTGACGCATTTCTTGAGTGACGCAAAAAGTGCGTACCTACGCAGACACTCGACCGTGTTTGAAGAGTTCTTGTCTATCTAACTACTCGCTTTAAGTGGCTCTGAGCTGACTACGCCCTAAAGTGTCTAGTGTACTAGTTAGTACTTTTGATTCCTCAAACAAAAAGGCTGGTTTTAGTATACAAAATGACTAAATGCCATTAATGGTTCAAAGGTTCTATGCTCGTTTGACAGACCCATTGTCTCTGCCAATTAGTCTTGTGTCCGTCTAGGAAGAGATGGTGGGTGACAAGTCGTCCTTCAAGTCGGTAGGTGCTCATATCTTAATAAATGTTTTACTTTTATTTAATGATTTTTGGTGAAAAACTTGATTTTTACTAATTTTTCCACTTTTTTTCGATATTTTTAGTTGGACTAAGGCCGTGCTTTTCAGCCCTTTTATGCCATGACACGAGCCACTCTAATGGGCTGACCCTGAAAAGATTTGTGTTTTGTATTGAATAGCGTTTAATGAAGGTTCTGGATTCCATAAATCGGTTATGGCATGGTGTTCAAAATTGCATTTTTTTTGCAAGTGCAAGGAAATTGCACTTGAGGCCAAACAGTCACGTGCCCAAGACTGTTTTGGCTTGCATCGAATTTAAGAGTGTGTTTATAGCGCTAATCATTGCAAATTTAGGGGCTGTTTTCAGTCCAATACTTGACAAAAATACGTGCTTTTTATATTGTTTATTAAGATTTTTAATGATATATTTCCTTTTAGTCACTGCACTTTCTTCTACAAGAAGTACAGAGTGGATTTCAATCATGTGTCTTTTTTTAGAAACACTTTTAGCAGTGAGTGAAGATCTTTTTGAAAGGAAGTCACAGACCTTTCTCATGCCCATTGGCTTCAGACATGTTTTTTTTTTCTTTGAGGATGCATAAATCTCGCATTCCATGGTGCAAAATCTCAGGGATTGATCCTCTCTCTGAGTTATGACCTTCTTCCAACATTACATTGGTCATTACTTAAACGTGCCATTTTATAAATAGAAATGGCTTATTTCAGTTATTTATGTACTTTAGTACTTAGGTCCAATACTTTATTACTTGTTCAATACTTGTCCAACAGTAAGTGAGTAGGTGGGTCAGTAATTCATGTTAATAGCAGATTCTTCTTTCCTTTCTGCATTTGGCCATTACTTAATAGCACACATTAATAGGCCACTACAATAGAATGTAGAAATCTCACTTCATATTATAGCCTTTTTAGTGTACTTTACCTACTATACATTTATTGTAGCAATCAAAGCTTATATTATGCAGTACATATACAGTACAATGTAATTGTGGTCTATTGAGTGTATTTAAGTTGGCCCACCTGCAGGTGTGTCTCGGGCCCTAAATTAGGGATCCCAACACTACATATAGGTAGTACTTGACATCAGAGCTCATTACTGACTCTCTAGCTACAGTATGTAATGTTTATTAATAAATGTTAAGAAAGTTTATAGTAGAAGTGGTTGTAGTCGACTCAAATTTACGATTGGCGCCTTGAAAAGGCTTCTTTGTGATTCGCAACATTGTCTAGTGCTATTCGCACGACTTACTACATACGAATGCGAATCTCAATGAGTCTTATCCGGGCTCATTTGTAGTACCATTGTTCTGTTCTCTTCTCATTATCTCAGTATATATTGAAGTAAGACTTGAGTGCGCTACAATAAGAACATAATGTATGAAGTTTTGAGCACATTTTGTTACATAAATGTTCTTGTAACAACAGAATGAAGCCACTCAAAAAGGCTCGGACCTCGTCAAAACCGTTGCCCACTCACTTGTGGAGCGTCGTACGCATTTTTTGCGTCACACTACATATACACACTAGTACAGTATTTACTACTAGATTATGTAGGAGGTGTTCCAAATGGACTCACTACAAGACTTTGAAGTAGTTCAATTTCGTATATACTGTATGGTTCTTTATTATGGCTACTTTAAACACTTTTTAATATACAATTTACTACAGAACAATACATACTACATACTGTCATTTTAACAACTTCTGCTACTAAAGTACTGTACATATTGGCATTTCTGTCACTCACTAACTCAATCTTCAATCAAGTACAGCTACCTCTGCTACAATTCTTTTATGTAGTCACTATCTCATTGCCACTTATGATAGGTCCTGTTAAAATTGCTTTGATGAAATATTACTGAACTTTTAGTGTTTAATAGGAGTTTGGTTGTATGGAGTCATTGAACCTGTGTCTGGCACGGATGGATGGGCGTGGTCCTTGCAAAGGTCGCCGCAGCAGGACGTCAAGTTCAGCCTTATTACTGCAATCACAATGGAATAACGTACATGTTTTCAATAATACGACTACATAGTACATTGCCTTTTAGTTCATGTCCTCAAGTGCTCCAGTGGCCTCATTCAGGCCCACTTTGGCCTTAACAGTCTTAACCAATACTTCGTCCTTCTAATAAGTAGTTAGTGCCACTCCAATAGTGTTTACTATTATATTGAGTAATGCACTTTTCATTAGTGACGTATAAATAATTCTTACTGTAGGTCATTTTGTATAACAAAATATTAGAATTTTACCTGTATTGTAGTGTAAGGTTATTAGTTAATTGGGACTCATTAAAGGCGAGCAAGGCCATATTTCGCCCATGTTGGGTAAAAAGTTACTCTGAAAATGCTCTCAAATTGGCTGAGACACGCACCAACTTTCAGAAATTGAGATTACCTATTTCTCAAGAAGAACCTATTTCTCTTTGGAAACAACGCTTAATTACGTATGTAATTACCAGTGATAATTAGCCTCAAAAACGGTTGTCAACAAGAGTTAATTACCCTTTTTACTTCTTGTAATTAATGTATTTTTTCCACTGCTTCATTCATCATGATTTGGCTTCTTGCAAAACTCATTAATTGAGCAAGGTCTATATAAAGAGCAATTAAGAAAGGACTGACGATGACTAATGGTCCAGCTCTCAATGATGATTCATTATAGGACAACTATGTAGTAATTGTGCCAAATATGACCTTACTACACATTTTATTATATACTTATACACATTTTATTATTTGGCGTTATTTGCACAATAGAGTATAATTAGTCTGCTTCCTAGAGCAATCAGTTTTGATGTTATTTTTGAGCAAAATACGAGTATGTACATATTTTAACCTAAATATTCCCCTAATTATCCCCTAATTAGCGCCTTAATTATGTATTCAGTGCACAAGAATTATGAGAACATTCTAGAAGTACAATGGAGTATGTACTAGAATGTTGTGTGGGTAGTAATGACCTTTTTGACCGTTGTTGTTGGGCTTCATCTGACCTTTTGACTGAGAGTCGTTCAAACAAGTAAATAGAGCTAGTAGCCAAAAACGTTGCCCCAACCAAGGAGATATTAGATACTCAGGAGGGAGCACGAATTTCGTACCTGTACTAACTGAGTCATTAGATTCGAAATTTC